>JANVCC010000037.1:18483408-18746854 GCA_025345505.1 Todiramphus chloris collaris | reverse complement strand
GATGCCACCGAGGTGAACTGGTAGGTGGCCCCCGGCAGCTCCTGGACGGGCACCGGAGCTCCGTGATTCCCTCTCCCCCCTCCCGAAAGGGTGACTTCTAGAAACCTTATTTATTCCCCTTCTCCTCCTATCCCTTCCTAAAGGATGGTTTCTTACAGTATATCCTTCCCCATCGCTTCTTTTCCCTTCCCAGAGTGAATGTTGAACGTCTTACTCCCTTTTCCTTCCCCCCCTTCCCAAAGGGTGACTTTTAAATTCATTATCCCCCTTCTCTTTCCCCCTTCCCAAAGGGTGACTTTAAAATTCATTATCCCCCTTCTCTTTCCCCCTTCCCCAAGGGTGACTTTTAAATACAACGGCTCTACAATCGTCCCTGGAGACCAAGGGGTAGACTATGAAACCTTTAAAAGGAAGTGCACAGGTAAGCTCCATCTCGCTTGCTCTGGCTCCTTCTTGCTGCCCGGTGCGAGGGGGGAAAGGAGGGGGGGAGGAAACTTGGCTAAACTGGAATTAGTGCTGCCCTGTCCTGCACGGTCGGGTTCCCAGCTCCACAGAGAGCAGCAACTCGCTGAAGTCCACAGTCCAGCCGGTCCTTTGTCTCACCCTTAGACTTAAAGTCCTTTGGGCTCTCCCCCCCTCTCCCTTTGCACAATTTTTCATTGCTTCTTGATGCTAAACAAGATAACCAGCTTGATCAGCAACGGCCTCCTTGGCTAGCGCTGCAGTTCTGTGGCTAAAGCGATGCAGTCACACAGACCCTTCCGAGATAAAATTCCTCTCTCAGTCCTATTCCTAGTGCTGAAGGAACTGCAGTTCGAAGGCGTGCTCGGGGTTTTTTTTTTTTAAGAAACCCGAGGAGAGAGTGGTTCTTCCGAAGGCTGGGTCAGACAATACAGCGCTGCAAACAATCGCGTATGTGGCGTTGCTCAACCGCAACAGTTGCGGCTCTGGGTTTAAACGTGGCAGTTGATTGTTTAACTGGAGGTTGTGGAACGGGAGAAACCAAGCCTGGGGAAAAGGAAAACAAATCGAGAGATGTTTAACTTCAACCTGATCTTAACTTTGGGTCTGTTTCACAAAAGCAGGCTTTGATTTTTCTCAGAATAACTTCTAGGGGGGGGGGAAATTGTGTAGCTTTTCCCTATTTAACAACATCACTGAGTGACTCGAGATGTGAAGCATTTGTAACCAATCCTGGGAATATAACAAAGTCTTCCTCGCTCACCTAGTTACTCTACAGTCGTTATGGTTGAGCTGTATTTTTAGAATTAGGTATCTGTGTTGCAAAGGACTTGTGTATTGAGAAGTCTCTCCCTTCTCAAGGTGGGGCAAGTCCCAGAGGCACTGCAGTCAGAGCCCACGGCTACTGAAACGCCAGAGCCCATCCAAATTGGTCTGTTAAGTGCTAGGGACTGGCTGTATTTTATTGAGTTGAAGGGGAGAACTTCCAGTAACTTAAATGATGGCAGGACTGGTCTGATCAGTCAATAAATATCATAGGAGAAAAGTACATTTGAGTATTTGGAAAGCAGCCACTAAATGAAGAATGTTCAGACCGCTCTGCTCTGACATTTGCAGTGGGTCTTACTGGGGTTAACACAGCTACTCATTTCCAGCTGTCCTCGAGACCTTTGCAGGGCAAATACTCAAAACTGAGAAGGATCCTTTTGTAGTTGATGTCAGAAGAGCCGGTACCCTGCACTGCAAGAACTCCTTCCCACTCAGCTCTTCTTAATGGGCAACACAAGGAAAAAAGCAATTACCTGGCATACAGGGAAAGCCAGGGCTCAGCACTTCCAAAGTTCATGCCCACGTTATCTTCAGGGTTAGTTGTTTTCCTGGGAGGTCAATGGCTCCAGTATCCGAGTGCCATGTTCTCTGTCTCCTCTTGTGGCCGAGATAACCGAGCGTCTCTAGACATCTGAGGCTTGCAGAGGAACCTTCCCCATTTATTTCCTCTCCTTGTTTTTAAAGAGACCTTGTCTTATTTTATCTGAACTGATTTTTAATGTTTTGTCTGGAGTGGCAGCCTCTCAAGAGCAGTTCCTATCTTCCCTTCTGTAGCAAAGGGAATACTTTTATCCAGTGGCTAAGCAGGCAGAGGGGCTTTGGCAGAGAGCAAGCACCGGTCGGGCTGGGTAGACTGCATATAACGATCCATGGAGGCACATAATGTACTTTGGAATATAGCAAGTTTTGTTTTCTTGCCATCATTTGCACTTGCCAAACCCTTATTTACAAACAGGGTATTAAAACAGACTGAGTTTAAGGAAACCTTGTTTTATACCAGCAAAGTGCCAAGCTGGCCCCAACACCGAAGCAGTTTTTCAGCAAAAGGGAAATTTTGCATAGTTTAGGCATAAGCAGGGTAAGGGAAGAATTAAATAGAGGGCATCTGTGGGGTAGACTGTGGCCTATTGTTAGCCTTTAATGTGGAACTAAATCCCTTAGAGCTGCTCCATTGCTCCCTTCCCCTCTTCCATCCCTCCCTCTTCCTTCCCATGCACCTAGTATGGGCTGCTCCCAGGCACACCAGGGGCAAGAAGTTGTCCTTAAACCTACCTCCGGAGAATAGTTGTTGGAGGCTTAAAGAACTTGGCAAATTCAGGTACTGGCTTCTTGGCTACATGCTAGAAAGGATCTTCCTCCACCCACAAATTACAGTGCAGCAGTTGGGGAAGCAAGAGGTGCAAGTTTCAGTGCCTCCATCTGTGCAGCAGCCCTTCGCCTGGCCCACTAGACGTAGTCAGAAAACAAAGCTGGTGCCAGCAGGGAAGTTAGAGCTCTCCATCCCATCTGGAAGAAAGGTGCCAAATGTTACTATGAAGTGGAGCTGGTTCAAATATTTCTACTGAAACAAAGTCAGTACAAAGAATAGGAAGGGATGGGGGAAGAGCTGCTAAATATTACCCCTTCCTACTGCTGCGTCTCTTCCCTCCAGCTCCATTCCCCATCACCTTCTACATTTTGCTGGAGGGAAGATCTACTATCAGTGCAAACAGCTTCACAAACTCCGATTAAAAGATTTTAAAGACTGGCATCAGAATAAACTTCCTTCCTTGTTTTGAATTCCTGTTTTGTGAAAAACACTGCCCTGAAAGCCACAAAGTACTGCAGCTGCCACCGGTAGACGCTGAGCGTAATTTGGTGGTTGAAGGTGAGAGCAGGAGCTGGAATTGAAAGCCTCAGTGTGCAAAGTGTCATGAAGCCCCTCCGTCAGAGCTTGCTCTGTTCTGCTTTCTGCACCAGCTATTTCAGGGCTGTTCTGAGTGGGAAACATCTGTGTCCCCTGCTTTCTTTAATAACTGTTCTTATTAAAAGCACCTTCGGCACACGGTACCACGTTGCTTCCCTCCAGGGCATTAAATTAGAGAGCAGGCGGTGTCGGTGTGTGTTCATTCACGTGGCTCTGAGACCAAGCAGGTCTTTATACCAGCGTGGAAGACGTTTGCCTGTGGTGGGTATCCTGCCTTGTGCAACGACAGAGGATAGGAAGGGCTAGAGGGGGGTTGTTGGTAGCAGGGTTGTATTCCTGCCTTTTCTTCCCCCCCGGTGTATAACCCTTTTCATGCAGACCGTGGGCCAACCCATTACTGATTCTGCAAACCTCCTCGGGGAAGGAGAGTGGTTGAGGACAAAGGGAAAGGCAAGAAACTCAAAGCGTGTCTTTTAATGGAACTAGCAGCTCAAAAAGACCACGTTGGGAACCGGCTCCCTGCAAACCTCCAGCCAGGCTCTGTAGGCTGCCGCGGAAGGAACGCAGGACAGAGCGAGATGCTGAGCTCCAGGGGCAGCGAGGCCCCTGCCCTGAGCCAGGAGCTGCTGCTGCACCCGCTCTGCCTCCTGGGGGTTTCATCACTCTCTCTGCTCTGCTCTCAGAGATGCACTGCACACCAGACCTTCAGGTCACATATCCTGGGGTGGAGGCTGGTTCTTCCTAAGCTCTTTACTAAGCGTTGTGGACTAGCAGAGAAATTTAAGGAACCGCTTAATCAAACTTTCATCCTTGTCCCACCCCATTGTTTACAGACAGCAATTGCCCCTCTTAAAGGAAGAAAAGCTCCTTCAGTGCCCTTTTGTTCAGGGTGCCAGGATTCTGCTGCAAACACAGCCTGAACCCTGGACTTTTGCCTCTCGGTCGCTGTCGCGCTGCTGCTGTCAGGGTCTGTGTTGGGCCACAAGATACCTCAAACAGTTTTGCTGGGAGGTGGTAGGCACTGCTTTAGTCTCAGGCAGCAGTCTGTCCTCCAAAGGCCAGCCCCAGATGTGCGAATAGCTCTCCTCCAGCCCATCCTAAAGCAAAGTCAAGGAGGATGGTTTAAACCACTGGCACAGGAAAGTGCTTATATGATCAGGAGGTGGCCACTGGTGGCACTTGGTCTCGCAGTCCTGACCAGCGTGCACCACTGTACGGGCCTTTGTCTGCCACAAAAAGTCTGGAGACCAAAGTCGAGGACGTTAATTGTGTCAGGGTCATTAAACACACAGTGTAGACACCCCCTGTGTCTTCTGGCTGAGGACTGTTTTGGGCTTACCAGCACAGATTACCTCTGCATTAAACAAGGACTTAATTCAAGGCTTTTGATCCATTTTACTTCACAGTTACAGCTCTTGCCTCTGCAGATGGCACGGATCCAGACGTAGCATTCATTTGGTGTTTAGTAGTACGTGCCATCAGTCCACTTCTAAAGAAACAGCTGAGCTGGTGGATTTGAAGCCAGAAACACAGATAACAGTTGAAGGTTATTGTACGGAAGGATGTGAAGGCTCTTGTAGGGGTTTTTTTTTTTATTGCTGTTGTTTTTCATTTCAGAGTCATATAATCGGGCTGGTGATGCTGTTGCTGAGACATATAAGTGAGATACTGGACTTAGAAGTCCAGTCAAAAACATCCTCTTCAGCTTTCGTGCATGTCAGTAATACCTGACCACACCGGACAGCTTGTCTCCGTTTCCGTACGATGAGGCAGCAGAGCATTGCATTGCCTCAGTCTCTGGTTTACTTTAATTTTTTGCACAGTGTGTATCCTGCCATTCAGTAACAGAGAGGTCGAAAGACCGCATTTCCCTCCCCGTGCCACATGTGGACAGTTGTTTTTCAGTGCATCTCTGACAAAAGAAATAATGAGCCTTTTACTTGGAAAGCCCCAGTCCAGATAAATAATTGCAGTGACAGCATGAAATGGGATAGTTATTCAAGTGTCTGAAAAAATGAAACCCAAACCACACTGTGCATTCAGCACAAGCAAGAACTGCAAATCTTCAGTCTGAAATAAACGTCCTATAAAAATCATTTCTGCTTGACATAAAATATGAGGAAGAAAACAGAAATAGAATCGGCTCCTATGGCAAACGCAAGGTCGCTTGGGCTTATAACAATTGTCCTGTAAAGCCTGGCCTGCATATAAAACTGAGGAGCTAAGAGTTGAGAGATCACCAAGATTACGTTGGCACCTCGGGTTGTAGGAAAGATTTGTAAAAATGCACGAGGACATATAATGAGATAGGTGCTTATCTGTATTTGGCTACATCTTAAGTTGCTAAAATGGGCTTTGTAAATCAGTCTCCTACTGCTTTTGTTTTTCCTCTTTAACGTTTGTCTTGCCTCCTTTCCCTTAGTGTCTATCTAAAGGAAGACCTGGGGCCACGGGTGGCTTATGGGAATGTCACAGTGTCTTTGCAGCCTTTCCCTGGCCCTGTGCCCTCCATGCTCACCGAGAAGCTGTCGTGCTGGTGGGAGGGTCAGCTGAAGTGGCAAGTGTTGGACAGTGATCTCCTGGCTGCCAGCTGGAGCTGTGGCTTAGACTGGCCCTTGCAATGGCCAGGAGGTTGGGTTAGGGAATATTCTCATTCATTTTTTGTGGGAGTAACTCATCAGGTTAAGCTCTGCATGGAGTTAGTAACTCTTTGCACTTGGTTTAGTTTTGTGATGCTTAATTAAAATAGCTGTGGGGCTGCATTTCAACACCCTGTGCGAGGCACAGGAGCTGGTAAAGAAGAGTGTTGTATCTTTTGCAAACTCTTTTGTTTTGGGACTTGCCTGGTCCTTACTTCTGGCTAACTAACCAACCATTCCTTCAGGGAAAGGGACAAAGATGAGCTGGATCCCCTGTTTCCTCCCACTCTGCCCTCCAGTACATACCCAGGTCAGGAGAGAGACCGCTGCAGGACCACGGTCACCGAGGTAGCAGCAACTCATTCTGATGAGCTCTGGTGGCTTCACTGGTCTGGAGAAAGAGAAGTCAGCACGGGGTGATCCTCCCCACTCCCTTGTGTCCTGAGTCTCCTGTAATCATGTCAGCCACCCCAGGGCTGCATGGAAAAGGTTTGGTGCCCCAGCTACACTGTGCCTTGTGGTTATGATGCTGAGGTCAAACATTCTGTAATTGTCTGAGATGACTTAATGAAGGTGGTGCAAGGCAGAACTGCAGCAGAGATAGATGGGCTTCAGATGGGGTTAAAGAGGGAAAAGCCAGAGTAGTAAGAGGCAGGGAAGGTTTTCTGTCTGCACTTCTAGCCATGTGACTACAGGGGTGGCTGAAGAGGTGGAAAATCGACAAATTAATCTAAAACAAATGCAATTGAAACCAGCAAAATGAATCCTTCATGAAACCTGTCACATGCCATCAGTAATTAACTGTTGGACAGAACACAAAAGCAGATCATTCCATCCACTGTGTGTGACCTTGACTGAGCAGGCAGGTGAAGCTGGGAGCCACAGCCTTGTCTTGACATGCCTCTGGTTTGGTCATTCAGAGCCATAAAACTAAGTAAGAACCGTGAAGCTCTTGACAGTGCATTTCTTTCCTGCAGCTATTATCTTTTACTGATGAGTCAGTGCATTTTCATCTAATGGGGAATTTTTTAGTACAGCTGAACCAAAGGGTTTGAGTGGCTGAAAAAGAGGAGAATACCATCAGGGGAATCTCTGCAGCTCGGCATCAAGCTTTGTTAACGGCCAAGGGCAGCTTAATCGGTATATTTGGAAAATCCTGCCTACTGATAAGTAAGGGGTTTGGAGAAAAAAATCCTAAGCGATGCTCATTAAGGCATTCATTGTACTTGCCATTGTTTGTGTAGCTCTATTGTCAGGCTGTACCACCAGAGTTCAAGGAATAGTGATATCAGTAGGAATTAACGCTGTTAATTTATAACTCGTGAGCTCTTCTCAAACAAAGCTGCTGCTTCCATTCTATCCGGAGCTATTTTTTGCTTCTCTCTGTCCTGAAATTCATGGCTTAGTGACTAGGAAGGTGGTTGGGCAGAGCTAGGCAGGATTTCCTCTTTCAGAGGAAATCTACTGTCTCTCTCTGATTTGTTACACTCCCCCACACCCAGCAAATTCCTAAAACCACTCTAAGTGGGTTTGTGGGAAAAGGGGGTGGGGGGGGGGGGGCTATATGTGGATATTAGTGCCTTGAGATTTCTAGAGTTGGCACTGATGGCATTGATGACTTCCAGCACAGCGAGGTGATCCGGCAAGGGTGGAACTAATTAACTGCGAAAGAGGAAAACTGGGAATATGAAAGAACTTGGATGTTGATCCTGTTATCACTCCGAACATGCTTCAGACTAATTATGAAACTCAATCACCTCTGCTCAGGGATTTTGACCTGCAGTGGAGGGGCTCATACCCTGGCTGGACTACTGCTAAAAGCCTCCCTGTTGCCCTTTTAGGAGAAGAGACATGTTAATTGCTAAGGGCTCCAATTCACCTTCCTTCTTGGCTTTATCTGCAGCTGCTGAAACGCTCCTCAGCTACTGCACATCACAGCCTGGCACGTCGAGTTAGGGTACCGTGTACTGGTAGTTTGTATTAAATACACTGGACTGAAACTGGTGGCAGCTGAAGGGCCTGTTCTGCCTGCTGAGGGGATACAACCTCCATGGGGAGGCAGGAGGAGAAAGCACACAGCTCGGGTGTAACCTTTCAAGCCCCCACAAGTAAAGCAGCCCCAGGTAAATCCTGCACCAATCTGAGCGGTGACTCAAAGCCACACATCTAACCTCAGGTGCTTATTCAGTTTCTGGGGACTTAACGTGATGAAGTAAGAGCTGCTCATACTCACCAAGTGGTAGGTGATCTAACTGCTTGAAAGCCCCCGTGGAATTGCTGGGTTTGGCTCTCAGTGCCACTGATCCTGCTGCTTTCAGACAGGACAGGAAACACGCTTGAACTCTTCTGCTGAGAAGCAGATCCCGGTGCTGCCAGTGGTCTGTGGGTTCACATCACATTAAAGTTCCTGCTGACAGATACTCCTTCAACCTCCTTTCTACGTTGCTATGTAAAAGCACTGCAGAAGAACTTGGAATTCCTCACAATCATTGTATTTTTGCATTTTTCAAAGCCCTCTTCGGGGTTCTTCAGTAACAGCCTTTGGTGGAAGGGGCAGGGATGAAAAACCTACATACTCAAGGTGGAAAGTGATGGGTGCATGGGAAGGACTGTGACACGGTTATGGTATAGTAGGGGCCAGGACTTGGTGACATTAAAGAGCCTTCCAGCACTGTGTTCCCATAGGAACCACAGTACAATTCTTAGCAGAGTGTGGCCTCCTTTACTGTCAGATCTGGGAAAGCAAGGTTTTTTTCATGGAACTGTTAATAGTAACATTAGGGGATTTACTGTCTCTCTTCACCTTGGGTATTTCCTGGCTGTCGGTTCATTTATGGTTCTAATCAATCTGGGGAAGAGGATTTACTGGCAGAAACAGGAGCATCTCCGTGTGTTTCTTGTACTTGCCAGTAACAGGGTATCAGAGAGAGAAGTTTTGCTTACCTGCACTGTTGATACACGTGATTCCTGTTTTCCTTACAAGACCCATGTGGATTTATCTCTTGAATAAGATCTCTTTCCTTCTCTTTGTTTCCAATTTGAAGTTTTCAGAGGATTTTGGTTTAACCACTGTACTGGCTCACACACCCCCTCGACATACACCTTCCATTTTCCCCAGTACTCCTCTGTCACTGGAAAAAAAAAAAGTATGTAGAGAACAAAATAGGGAGAGCATAGGTGAGGATTTTTTCAGAATTAATCTTATCTTTTATCAAGGGGAATTTGTCTTTACTCACACAAAGTGTTAAGGAAGCTCTGAGCTTTCAGAGAAAATCCCATTTTTCTGCATTGGTTTCTGGCAGCTTAAATTTTAGGGGTGAGCAGTTTAGAGCTGCTTATCCCTGGAGCTCCTGGGGCTGTCCTGACTGTTCATGAGGCTTGCTGTACTGGATCCAAGGATGGGATTGGTGGCAAACATTACAACACCTGGAGCCTGCATTTTCACCTGGCAGTACTCAAGACAGCAAATAACTAACTATAAAGCATGTTGAGCTGGTCACAACAAGTGTAACCAGGATTAACATGATTCTTTTCAAAGAGCAAGTTTGTTCTTCTATTTTGAGTCATCTCCTTCCATTTAAAAGGTCTTCAGTGACCTCTAACAGATGAAGTAGCTATGATTAGGTATATTCCATGATTGCACAACTGTCCATCTGCTCTGCTTTTCTGCACAGTCCTGGTTTGAAGGCTCCTGCATCGTGCATGCCACCGAGGCTGGGGATCTGAGGGGATGGTATCACATGCTTTCTAAGTGCCTGGGATCATGAAGGCATCCAACTGCTTCGGTTGAGTCACCCTGCAATGAAGGAACAAACTCTTTGAGACAAGGAGTTTACAAGGATTTTACACAGAGGGCCAGACTAAGTAACTGTAGTGTTTAGTCTGGTGTGATATAGCAGAAGCCAGCTGTGAAACACAGATCAGTTCTAAAATGCAAGCCCTTTCTCTACAGGGCTTCAGAAGGAAAACACATCTGGGGAAGAAATTGCAGAGTTTTCTTTTCCTCCTTCTTTTGCCCTCCATATTGTAAACTCATACTGTAAGTGAGCCAGAAATGTGGCTGAAGGGAAGGAGGGGAAAGGATCAGATTGGCACGAGGGTCAGTTTCTGGGTGTATGTTATAAAATGTGACCCTAATCCTGTTATCCTTTAAGAAAGATATGCTGGGAAATCACTTTCCTCCTTTCTTGGCCAGTGAACTGCAGATGAATGATCTGGCTGAATGAGTAACTGGGGTTAGCTCTGCACTCCTGAGCTGCCTGTTGATTGTATTTTAGCCATTTCCAAGCTCACTAGCAGCACGTTAATGTGGTGTGGGGTGGCCAGCACAGCCAGATTCCTCCCAGAAAGAGGCAGATCTAACACTAGCCAAAGCACACCTTGCAAGGGAAGGGCATGTGAACGGAGCCCCTGTATCGCCCTGTTAATCACAAGCGATGCTACAGTAACACAGGATCAATGCCCTGGTTTGGTCTTCAAGCTGAGAGCAATAATCTCAGCCCAGAAAATGTCAAGGCAGGGATATTTCTGAATTTAATAATTTTATCCTTTTTTTCTCTCTCCAGATGATGTTCGATTGTTTGGCTTTGTCCGATTCACCACGGGCGATGCCATGAGCAAGCGAGTCAAGTTTGCCCTCATCACCTGGATTGGAGAGGATGTCAGTGGCCTGCAGAGAGCCAAAACTGGGACTGACAAGACCCTGGTCAAAGAAGTAGTACAGGTAACATCTTCCTTCTGCTTCTAACCATCCGTTCTCATCGCTTTTAGCAATACAAACACCAGCAGGAGGGGAGAGAGGGGGAAGGACTGGATCAGCCTTCAACTTAGTAGTTAATCCTTTAAAAAGAAGGCAGTTTCCTATTGCCTGTCTGCCTACTAGGAAGACTTAACATCTGCCCTTTGAGCACTCAGGCATAAAGAAGCATCTTTGAGCTTAAGGATGTCTTAACTATTTCATGAGGTAGGAATATCTGTACTTCCCAACTTGTCACCACTAAGATGTTTCCCATCTCCTGCCTGGATATGGAGATAATATAACATTGAATGGTAGAGAGCAAGGCAGTATTAAGTTCAGCAGGTAAAATTAAACAGAAAAACCCACGCCCGTGTTCAAACTGTTCTTGAGGCACAATGAATTCGTGGACCTAATGAACTAAAGTCTGAAGTCCCTATCGGTACCAATTAACAGCTCTTAATAGCTAACTAGATTTGAATAGTCTTCTCTTTGGCCTTGGGCATATCAGGGAAAAAGAGAAATGTGCTTAGTGGAGACTTTGGAAGGACTTCACCTGAGTTTGCCTGCCCCAGCTGAGTTTATCATTTAACCCTGTCAGGGTTAATGGAGCTGGGCTCACTCTGTGGGCTCCAAGCTCAGTTCAAGTGAGTGAAAACAAGCAACAGCCACAAGAGAAGAAGGGCACTGGGGAAGGCTGCAAAAAACTGCTGCCAAAAAGCTGACTTTAATGGACAAGACACTAACAGTTAGCATGTTTTTTAAGTAGTATTTAAAGCAAGATTAGCTCTTTCAGCTAAACCTAGGGCCAGCTCTCCAGTGCCTGAGAAATGGTCTTTCTCACGTGCTTAGAGAACAGGCTGACTGAAATAATCTCACTCCATAATTGTGTTCTTGCCCATGTAAGGAAACCACCTAATAGGACAATACGAAGGATGAGAACCAAGTCCCCTTCAATTCACTGGTAGTTTGTATGATGCAGAAGATTATATTTAGATAAAAAGCATAATTCATATCGTCCCAGAAGATAAGCACTGGTGCTAAATGTTTCAAAATGACAGCTACGCAGAGGGGCCCACTTGGGAAAAAAAAACTTCCCTAACGACACCTGAGAGATAGGAAAGCAAACCTCTGATCGTGTGAAGCAGCTGAAACTGGGTAATTGTAGCTGAAGATGAAATTATAGAGTACTAGTGAATGACTCACAGAAGAATCACTAAGCCCAAGAGCTTTTTAAAAAATCTGTTTAGACAATTTATCCCTGTTGAGTTGAAGAGCATTCCTGAACGCTGTTCTACGATCTGGCCCTCAGGTCTGGTACATATAATTTGCCATTTCACTTGTTTCATCTTTGATTAGGAGTCTGTATGAGTTAATAATCGGGTGCAACGTTAACTGTTCTTGGCTGTTACTTAAAAGCTCTCGTCTTCCAATTAATCTATGCTAAAATATGAAAACAGCACAACCTGTGCTTAATTCACTTTTACTGAGCAGCCACGTCTATAACCTGCTCCAAAGCATTCCTGAATGCAATGTCAATGGTGATCCCCTTTCCATAAGAAATTATCTTGACAACTCGTTTGAGTAGTTCTCTGTGTGCAAATGAATCCTTCTGAATGGAGTAGGATAAAAGCAGAACTATTTTCTTCTTTTTATGCACATAACCTTGCAGATAATCTAGCCAAACAAAAGGGGACAAGAAAGTCCAATTGAAATGTAGTGGATGGAATTTATCCCGGAGCTATTTCACTCTTACTGGTTCTCTTGATCTTCAAGTACATTCCCAGACACCCCACTGCTTCTGATTTTTACAAAGACTGTTTGAGATGTGAGTTATACACAGGGAAATACGGTTGGTTGGTTGGTTGCTGTAATGATAAACCACAAATCTGACTCAGTGTTGGTTCACCATTTGGAATTAGTACTCTAAAGTGGGATTTTTTTCTTTACAAACCCTGACGAGAACGTAGGCTGTTGAACCACTTTGGCTCTCTGCAGTTTTAGTTGGCTGCGTGGCCCGTAGGTTCATTGACCCTTGTCTCTCCTTCCCAGGAACACATGGGGGTATGCTGGGTTTTTTGGGATTGCCTGATCTATAGAAGAGATTGGTCAGGATTCCAGAACCACAGCTCTTCGGTCTGAGAAGCCCTCAATAAAACCTGAAGGGCTTTCACCATCTCGTAGTATTTGCAAAAGCTACCTGTGGCTCTTGATGTAAGACCAAAGCTCCAGTGTGAGGGGAGCCCTGCTTTATACTCTCTGCTGTGTTGTAGATGCATTGATGAGCTGTGGTTGAGCTCTGCCCTAAGCTGAACCAACGCCAACAAATGTTCTTCAAGCAAAAGACAGTCAGCTTGAATCCCACCTAGCCAGCAAAAGCCACCCTGTGGCATCTGTAGAATAAAGAGTGTTCACATGTGGTGGTTTTTAGTGGTCTCCTAGAAGCACCTGCCAGAAGGAAAGCATGCAGGATATAAACTCTTGAAGAGCAAATTACGGGCTTGTGAACAAAAGGATGAAATATTATAAAGCAAGGAGAGGATCCGGGTTGCTTTTGTATTCCTCCCTGGGAAGGGGGAGCAGGTGCTGTGAAATCCATAAGGAGGTGGCTTGGGAAGCAATGCTGATAGTCAGTGGAGGAGGTTGCCAGAAAATCTCTCAGGAAGAAAGGACAATTGATTTTTAGCTGTAATAACTGTAAAATTACAGGGATGGATCTCATCTGGTGCAAATAGCCATAGTTCTCCTCACCTGTACTAGCTGAGGATCAGGTTGTCTTGCTTATTTGGCACTAACCTTATCACCTCTTTCATGTTGTTAGAAAATGAGTTCTGCATTTATTGTATTTATTTTGGGTTGTAGGAAAATACATTCTGCATTTAAGGAACATATGGTAGCTTTGTTTCACAGCCATTTATTTTCCATCCTTTCCTCTTTACCTCATCTGGACATCTTGGGTCAAGCCTCTGACCTGGTCCAAGTAGTCCAGCTGAGAACAGGTTAGAAGTAAGGCCAGGATGGGGGAACAAGTATATATCTGTCTCCTTAAGAGTATAGCTAAGCACTGATGTGTGGAGGCTTTCCTATGTAACTGGAGACACAGAGTAAGCTGAAGCAGTATCCCACCTTTTCTCCACTGAGCTTCTGCCTAGGCCAAGGACAGACCCAGGGTTGCAGGCAGCAGCACACAATGTCCCCTGCTTTGCAGACTGTAGCTTCAGATGGTTGGGAGTTCATTTCTGGGGTACAGTCTAAACTGGGATCTAGAATGATCTAAACTTAGCAGCTGGGTAGCTTCACGAAACGGTGAGGTGGGATGACTTCAACTCCTGCATCTCTTTTGTCATCAGCAGTAGTGTGCCTTGCCTTGTGCCCATGGGTGAACTGGGAGATGCCTGCAGGGAGCCACACACGAGGCAGATCCCACAGCATTTGTGTCCTCTGCACAGCTGCAGTTTGGTCACTGTAGTTGTCATGCCATGGTTGTGCCAGCTGCCAGTAGATACCAGCTGAATGGAAAAGCTTTGGGCCTACCTTCTACTTGGCTAAAAAGGAGATCATCCAAAGCTGGCCTTAAATTCACGTTTTACGTCGCTGGCAGTAAGGCTGGTTCTGCCTTTTACCTCCTTTTTATGCACAAACCCATCCAGGAGACTTTCTGTGCATTGAAGGCTGTTGATAGAACCCTAGTATGGTCTGGGTTGGAATAGAGGTCATCTCATCCAGCCTTCTTGCAGTGAGCAGGGACATCTACAAGTCTATCAGGTGGCTCAAAGCACCATCCAACCTGGCCTTGAACATTTCCAGGGAGGGGGCATCCACAACGTCTCTGGACAGCCTGTTGTTTTGACCTCTTTTATTCCAGAGGCCCAGCAGAAGCAGGTCAGTCAACTTCAGCCCAGAAATCAAGGCTCGTCACAGCCAGGAACAGCTGCCAGCATGAGGTTCAGTTCAGACATAGAAATTCTTGCAAGGTGAAACCTGGCAGCTCAGGCTTTTAAGCAGAGGAGCATTAGGCCTTCCAGTCAACGTCCTTCTTCACTGCGAGGAGAAGCAGAGGGATGATGCTTTTCTTCCAGTAGATAAGCCCAGGCACAACAGTTGTGGGGCTGGGAGTGGCAACTGGGGCTAAAGTGGTCTGGTTTTGATGTAAATGCTGAAGAACTGAAAACAAGACTCCTTTCCCACTGAGAGTTGCTTCCTCTCTGTGAACTTGTTTCCCATCACGACTGCATTTCTTTCCAGGAGATCTTAACCCTTCGTTAGGCAGCGTGGAGGTCTTTTTCCTGATGGGACTGAATTCCCCTGCAGGGCTTTCTCAGCACAGGGACTGCCCAACCTTTGCCAGTTTGTCTTATTTTCCATGAATTTTGACTCTTCTCTGTTTTCTTCAGCACTCCTGCACCCACAAAGTCATGTGCTCTATTATTTGCCTAAGTCATATTCAGGGTAAAACAGCTCTGCTT
The DNA here is from genome assembly GCA_025345505.1 of Todiramphus chloris collaris. Taxonomy (NCBI): domain Eukaryota; kingdom Metazoa; phylum Chordata; class Aves; order Coraciiformes; family Alcedinidae; genus Todiramphus; species Todiramphus chloris. The sequence continues at coordinate 18,731,818 of JANVCC010000037.1, read as the reverse complement.
CTGTGAGCAAATATTTGTGGCATTTTATTAATTTTTTTTTTGGTAAGGAATTTGCCTGCCTTTGGTGATGTCAGCAAGTTTGCCGAGTTCCTGCTTTGGAGCTCATGGCCAGATCTTTTTTTTTTTCCCACCTTTCTCTTTTCCTCTGGATCCCTCACTGCACTGATGCTGGTACCTCACGAAGGAGGACCCACTTAGGGGGTTGCCGTCTCTGGTCTCAGAACAGATACAACACGTGTCACTCCAAGTGTCTGCAGTAGGTTTCTCCTGTTAGTACAGTGCCCTAAACAGAAGATGGTTTAATAGCTTTGCTAGAAGCAGTCAGAAAATCAAACTCCTATGGTAACAACTATGTCACTGTGGCTCTGAGACAGTCTTTCTCAGGAAGGTGAGAGAGATCCTACTTGGAAGGCCAACAGAATTGGTCTTTTTGACTGTTTTTCCTATTCTGGTTTACTGCGATGAGCACACCAGATGGATATGGCTTTCCAAGAACCCCCAGTCTAGAGAAGGTGGTAACTTTGTAAGTGACTTGTTGAGGCCAGAATAAGCAGCTTCTCATCACATCAGACAGAGCAGCCCTGTGACTTTTCCAGTGGGATGCAGCACAGATAGGAAGAATTTGCAGATCAGCTGAAAAGCAGCTCCCATTGCTGAGAGATGTGTTTGTCAGAGGTTTGGGCTGGCTTCTCCCAGCAGCTGGAACTGCTCCATGGGAAAATTGGCAAGGAGTAGTTTTGGAGAGAGGGTTTTTGCTGATAGCTTTGACTCTGGTAGAGGATCGCAGGACGGGGTTTGGTGTAGCCAGAGGAGAGTAGAGGGCAGTGGTACTGTATTGCTACAGGCACTTGTCACTTTACAGCTTTCCTCATACGTGGAGAAGCCCTGCTAGAGCACACCTCTGCTGCTGCCACAGGACATGCCCTTTCTTCCCCATGGCATCAGGCCTAGGACTTAAACCATGCTGCAAAAGACACATGGGAGATGAAATCTCCTCTGTACTGCATCTGCACCAAAAATCAGGCTGTCAATGGATGTCAGTGGTGACATTAAGCACAGCAGAGATGAGGATTCTGAACATCAGTGGAGGCTGCTGCAAGCCCCAGTGTAAATAAAAGCAGCAAGAAGCTGCTTAACTACCTGGCACCGTCCCTAGCTGCTAAGAACCCAAGTGTCTGTAGACGATACAAGGATTTTCCTTCTGGCTCCAGGCCTGCCCATGCTGGGATTTATAAAGGCCCCTGCAGACTTTATGGTACAGTATCTGCACCAGACAGATTTTCCCTTGGCCAGCTTAGGGAAATTTTATGGCCCCATATGCTAAACATTCAGGGTCTGGAAGAAGAAGAAAAGCTACTCCACCTTTTATTTTCCCCCCATAAAGTTGTCTGGAAGAGAAAGGCTGGACTGAGCTTGCTGTACAAATTTCATGCTTCCCAGGGAGAGACTCAGCCTCACTTTTTGCAACCTGACCTGCATGTTTGGAGCCCTTGCTCTCTCTAGCATCACACGGAGGTTGCCACAGGGGGTTGGATTGCAAAATTGTGACCCTCTTCTACTCAGGCACAAAGCGAAGCACGTGCCAGATAGGTGTACTGAAGAACCACGAGTAAACCTTCTGTAGTTTTATGTAGTGTTCAGTGATTTGAGAGGCAAAGCAAAAAGGCTGTGGTCGCTGTTGTGTCGGGAGAGCGATAAAGATAAATGGCATCGTTGTTTTTGTTATCTGGAGGCTGCTGGTGACTCTGGGGTGAATACAAAGGCTGGAATTCACTCGTGGGGCTTTCTGAGGTTGTAAAAAGCTTGGGGATAGGGGGAGGAGAACAGAAAAGGAAGTGGAGGATGTGAAATGAAGACGCATGTCAGCAAAGCAAGTTATGCACTGTGCCTTAGGCAGCTCTAACTTCCCGTGATCGGTATGAGTGAGAGAAGAGAAAGCAAGGGCTTTCCTCACCCCAGTCTCTTAAGGGCAGAAAGAACATCTAGTATCAGAGCAGAAACGTGGTTGAAGAGGGATGCCTGATGGCACTGCTGTTAGCTGCTTGAAGCCAGGATTTTTCCTGGTGCTTTGCAGAAGCCAGTTTTTTAGAATTGGTTATTTATAATTGCAGGTGACAGTGATGCCAAATAAAGACCAGTGCCTGGTCTAGCTGACATCAGACCCAATGAAATCAGTTGGGAGTAGTTTTACATTCTGGCAGTTTCAGTGGGCACACATACACCCCACAAAAAAAAAAAAAAAAGGGGGTAATTCTGGGCAAGATGGCCCTTGGCTGAAAGTGCAGCTGCTGATCATGGGTGCCCCATCTCCTGATCTGAGAGCTGGAGTCCCTCCTGTCTTCCTTCCCTGATGGCACAGGAGGCAGTTTGAGCTGTGTCTCTAAAACACTTTTATGCCTCTCTTCACCTTATGATTTGCACCCTGAACAAAAGCTCAATTTCAAGAAGCTCAAACAGGGAATTCAGAGTGATGAGGGAGGCTATGGGTGAGGTCAAGCAGGATACTGAAATCAGGAGTACCAGGCAGCAAACTCACCGAAAGGATCTTCTCCCCTTGGGGCCAGACTTGGTGAGACATCATGGTGGGTAAGAGCCAGTGAGGAGAACTGAAGAAGCCCTTGACAGCACCTGCCTGCAGACAGGAATAAGGCAAAGAGTTATTAATAGCAGTGACCCAGATTGCACTACGAGGCTACAAATCTGGTACAAGAGGTGGCCCAGTCAGTTAAGAGGATCTTTAGGAGTGGCTGGGAACATAACCCATCTGGCCACTGCTAGGGAGAGATTGTTCCACTCTTGCAAGGTGTTTTGGTTGTATTGACATGAAATAGTGGCTGGTGCCCACAGATCATCACTTGGGAATCATCTGGATCACTGTCTAGTTGAGAAGACATTTGAGGAATCACCATTGCTTTGTGGTACGTGTAATTTCATTCCCTTCTGTCCACGCATGAGTGCACTTGCAGTTTTAATTTCAGAATCAGATGGATTCTGCAGAGCAGCCACTGAAGGAAACCCTCCCTGCATTTAGAAAATACACACACTTTTCATGGAGTCCCTCTCAGAAATGATTTCGTGGGGCTGCCTCAGTTCTTGCTGAAGGCAGGTAGTCCTGGATAATCTGCTTCCTGAGCTGAAGAAAATTTGTTAAACCCGTTAGCACGTAGAAAAGAAACTGAAAAGGCTCAGCTCAAAAATCATGTAGGTAGCATCAAAGAGTTCAAAATTACTTGTTTGGTCTCAGCAAGAGCTGAGCTTTGCAGAGACCTCACATGGGAGATCTGGAAGTAGGACGGATGCTTGTGAGCATGACTGAATCTGATGGGTTGGGCAATTTGCCACTTCATTTTCCACCTCAAAAAAAAAAAGGATTTTTTTTTTCCCCCCCCCCCCAAATAAGCAATTTCTCTCTCATTATCCCTAAACTCTGCTAAGACGTGGCTGAGTGCCTGCAATGTCTGTCTGCCCTCACACCAGAGCAGCCGACCGTCAAACCGCTGCAGTGTGGAGCGAAATGGTGCTGTGAAGCAGCTGTTATTTCTTAGACTTTTGTCTAGCTGCTGATAAACTAAAGCAGAGCAGACAAGGCTTCTCATAGCTGCTGTAAGCTTCCCCCCCCCTGCAGCAACTCTTGGGTAGTGAGGATTTCCTACAGTGTGAAACAGGATCAGTGGCAGCCCGGGAGACTGGCGTGGGGGAGGGAGCTGTTTTGCTCTCCCTTCCATTTCTTCCACCGCATGAAAGAGGTGCTGGGGCTCTTTCAAGCTGAATCCTTCTCCACCCCCTCCTTTAGCCGACTCTGATCCCAAACTGAGACCCTTGAGACGCTGCCAAACAAAAAGCTCTCCCATGGCTGAGTCTGAAACCAATTAGAAACCCCCTCTCCACGGTTGTGCCGGGGCTGTTAGAGCACCAGGGGGACCCAGACAAGATGACTGCTTCTCTCTCAAAGCATCTCCTCATTTTCCCAGGCAGCATCCATCACCTTTCAGGGTGCTTGCTGACAAAAGAGCCAGGCGTTGGGATTCAAATTCATTTTTTTCAGTCATCACTTTGCCCCTGGCCCTGCAGAGTGCAAGGGATGTGTGTGTTTTTCAGGGTAAAACCTCTGTGGGTTGGCAGGAAGGGAAGGAGACATGCAGCATTTTCAGTTGTGGTTAGGAAGGGCAGGAAAATGCTAAAGCAAGAAGCAAATGTGCACGTTTGCTGCAATGTCTGTGCACACACACGCAGCAAGGCAGGAGGGACACAAAGGAACAGATCCCAGCCTAGTGCCCTAAAAGCACCATGGGATCCCATTCACAGCAATCTGTCCCGAGAAAGGTTTGCTCTGTTCACAGCCTCACATCACAGCATCTGCTGCCTGGGCCTTGCAAAGAGCATTCGAGCAGCTAGCCAGCTGCCCTGGGTACACAAGTGTATTCATAAGATGTCTCCTGAAAGGGCACTTTGGATCATTAGACCACGGAGCACAGCAGAGCCTATTAATGCCACCAGCAGCCTGTCTGGTACAGTGGCTTGGTTTTGCCCATGATGTGCATGGATAGTTGAGAGGAGTCAGTAAATCTACTGAAGTAGACTTATTTGCTCCTGGTACCAGCCACATGGTGCTCAGTCTTTAATCGAAGCATCCTCTTTTCAGCTGGTGGGGTATGATGCTGTAGTGGACTGTGCTGCAGCACCATTCTCCTTTTTTTCAGGACAAGGGTCCTAAAAGAGGCACAGATAGAATCAGTGACTTGCCCACAGCTATACTGACAGTTAGAAAGTCATAGAATCATTAAGGTTGGAAAAGACCTCTATGATCACCAAGACCAACCTTCTAGCCAACATCTCCATGACCACTAGACCATGTCCCAAAGCACCTCATCTACACGTTTTTTGAACACCTCCAGGGATGGTGACTCCACCACTTCCCTGAGCAGCATCTGACTACTCTTTCAGTATAGAAATTCTTCCCAATTATCTAATCTGAACTTCCCCTGGTGCAACTTGTGGCCATTTCCTCTTGTCCTGTCATTAAATGCTAGGGAGAAGAGACCAACACCAGCCTCACTACAACCTCCTTTTAGGTAGCTGTAGAGGACAATAAGGTCTCCTCTCAGTCTGCCTCTTCTTCAGGCTAAACAATCCCAGCTTCCTCAGCCTCTCCTCATAAGACGTGTTCCCCAATCCCTTCACCAGCTTCATTGCCCTTTTCTGTACCCACTCCAACACCTCAATGTCTCTCTTGTACCGTGGTACCCAAAACTGGACACAGTACTCAACGTGAGGTCTTACCGGTGCTGAGTACAGGGGCATAACTGTGAGCTTTTTAGTTTGTATACTATTAGGAAACTTTACCTAACTCAGCCTGTGCATTTATTGCTAGGAAGGGTTGTCACAGTAGGGTAAGACTGGGGCTTGAAGCTCTGACTGTAGCAGTAGACACATACAGTTTTGCCAGGTTAAGTCTTGGGGTTTGCCATCGTTAGTCTTCATCCACCACTTTCTCCTTCCACAGTAGATCAGGGTAGGCAGCTCATACAGCCACAGAAGCTGGATAACCCATCTTTACTCAGTACTTGGACAAGCATCCCCTTGTTTAACGGGCCTTTTCTTTATCTCCTGCAGAATTTTGCCAAAGAATTTGTGATCAGCGACCACAAAGAGCTGGATGAGGATTACATCAAGAACGAGCTGAAGAAAGCAGGAGGGGCTAATTATGATGCACAGACTGAGTAAACGCAGGAGCCTCCTGGCACCATCAGCTGGATCTCAAAGGGAGGGGAAAGGCACAACAAACTAACAACTGAGAGATGAGGCAACTGAAACCCCCAGCTTTCTGTGTGTGCACCTAAGAACTCCCTTTCTTCGCATACAGCGGACTTTCATTTTCCATTCCATCTCACGCAGCATCCCTCTCTGGGGTTCTGCTTTTCTTTCCACCACCCCCACCCCCCTCCATTTTTTTTTTACTCATCACTCTGTCCATGTTCTTGCATCTCTGGAATTTAGGTTTGGCTCTGCTTTGGTCCCATTCAGCACTGTGTTTGTAGAGGCTTGCCATTGTGTCCTTCTTCGTCCGCGTGCATGTCTGTGTGTGTTTTGAGTTGGCTCAACCTGGTCTCTGAGGGGAGAAAGTTTTGAGGGAGTTCTCAGAAGTGATTTTTTTTTCTATTTCATTTTTTTTTCCAATTCATTCTGACTGATATTTTGGGGAACGTTTTATCTTTTGCTGTTGTAGCCTCAGATCAACCTGACTTCACTCAAACTTTGATTAAATTGTCTAAGCTTAAACGTCCAGCTGAGATGTTACCTAACGGTTCAAACAACAAAGCAAACAAACAAAACGATTCTTTGACTCTTGACGAATGGGAATAAATTTGCCTTAAACATTGCTTGGCAGTTGCTATGCTATGTGCTGCATCTCTATCCCTCCCTCTTCAAAATAAGATCCAGTTTGATCCGAACGTGGGGGGTTTGTTGGGCTTTGGAGGTATCATGGCACAGTAAACTGAGGGGCTTAGAAATGTCTGGACACTTGTTCACTATTTTGTGTACGTTGGTCTCTGGGTTTGTATTTGACTTTCCTAATGCTGGGGCTCAGGAGGTGAAATTGAAAAGCATAGATTTCCTTTTTAAACGATGTCTGCGAAACTAGCAGCCGCTGAATCCTAGCAGCCTTCTCTGCCTGTGTCCCCCCATTAATGTGGTTTTTTGCAGTTAAAAAGCAACATCTGGAGTTACCTGGGGCCTTCAGGCAGTGACCCATCCTGCAGCTGTGACCGAGGATGGAGCAGGGCAGCTCTGTCCCACTCGTGATGAAACATTCAGCAGCAGAGGCCCAGAGATAACCTGGGCACACTTTGTGCGGTACCAAACTGTTTGTTCTGGGGGGGCTTCTTTGTACAACCTTTTTTTTCTCTTTCCATCAGAAATAACTGTCCCCAGAATTACGTGTAAGGGGGAAACTGTTGTACTGGGGCTTGGGAGTCAGTGCTATAAACCCATTACAGAAATAAATGTTTTTCAAGAACACTTCTCCCAGACTCTGCTGCTCTTTTACCTTCCCTGCAACCACAAGCCTATATTTAGGAGGTCTCTTAATCCTGGGTATAAGGCTTTGAGCTCCTGCAATCTTGGGGCTCTTAGGAGAATTAAACACTGGCTTAAATGTAAAATGATCTCAGTGCCTGCAGCCCTCACCTGCTCGGCTCTGCTCTGAAAGGCGGAGGTGACCACAGCGCGTCTGACACACTTTCTGTTCAGCAGCTCTACATCTAAAATTCCAGCACCAAAACGCCAAGAGGGAATTGTAATTAGGTCAAAGAGAATTTCACACCCACGTGAAATAAATGTAGAGAGGTCAGGAAAAGATGTAAGAGCAAGAATGACACTTTCGGAGTGAAGATTTGCAGCTTCCCGCACAGGGTTATGTGGGGCGTTACAGTTCTGGGCTGAACTTACTAAACCTTGCCCGCAGAGAAGGGAAAGGGTTATTTTTTTTACAGGACTGACAGTAGGGACAGGCATAACTAACGGGAAAGAGCTTGTCATGCTCTGAGGCTTTTCCTCCCTGGTTCAGTGACCGTGATAAAGTTTTATCTGATGGCACCGAGACAACAATCTCCGTCTGCCCGTGAAGCCTGGCAGCACTATCAGGAGAAATTCTGCACCGGCTGTGGCCTGGGGTTTGATATGCTCTTCAAGAAGGAGCTCAGCACAGAGGCCAAACAGCTTTTTCAGACACCTGAAGGCATCTCAGCGAGACAAAGCAGAGCGCTCGTGCTCTCTTCTTCAGTGAGCTGCCTCTAGGGAAGGAGAAGGGAAGGCATCACCCTGCCCGCTCGGTTGCTGTGTTATTCTCAGTCCCCCCCATGCCTCCCACAGAGTGTTTTACCAAAGACCTTCTAAGTCTTCTCTAAACATTTGTCCCCTCCAGGCATGTCTGTTCTGTGCCCTGTCTGACAGCCGCTGTTGGGGCCCAGTGCCCTACATCCGTGACTGGCTCACCAGTGGCAGCTGGAAAGGGGCACACGGGCCGTGTCCCTCCCCTTGAGTTTCTCCTGACTTCTGCAGTGGTTTGGAGTGGGACTCCAAAGTATTCATGCCAGAAAACCATCACATTTGCCCCTAGTCAGTCCAGTTTGCAGAAAAAGATCCCGTCTTCCCTCTTCGAATCCCCTCTGTGGTAATACTGACCTACAGGGTCCCATCTGGACCCCGGGAATACCAACCTGGCAGTTGCAGCCACATGAATCATAGAACTCTTTTGGTTGGAAGAGATCTTCAAGATCATCAGGTCCAACCATTAACCCAGCACTGCCAGGGCACCACTAAACCACGTCCCTCAGCACCACATCTCCACGTCTAATGAGCAACGTTAGATACAAACGAGAAAAATGAGGAAGAGAAGGAATTAAAGACCTCAGGATAAATCCTTATGGAAAACCAAACCAAACCAACACCCTAATGAATGATACCAATAACAGAATCAGTGGGGCTTGGTTTTGTTTCCAGCCTCACTGTCATCTTCTCAGGCAGGCTACCTACTGATACCACCTGCTAATGCTCTGAAGAACTTAGTGGGGAAAAACCCAGGGTGAGATGGACACGAACATTGCCGCTGCTCTGTCTCCAGCCTCACCAGAGCGCGGTTGGGTCGGTTCTGATGAACCCACCGGGGAGTTCTTGTTTGTACAGTCCTGTTTCTCTAACGACAGCCAAGTTAATCAAGTCTGTGCTTGTCAAACCCTCAGACAAATAGAAGATTATCTTTGTCACAAAGAATGCCTTGGAGACACACCCAGCCCCGACCCCAGCCCAAGCAGATGAATGTACATCCCAGGTGGCTGCCTAGGAGTGGCTGGGGCAAAATGTGTTTCAAGAATTCACTGCTTCCCTCCCTCTCCACTCATCACTCCTGGAAGAGTAATCTGAATTAGACATTAAATGGCTTTGTTTTTCAACTGTTGATTATACTTCAGCATTACCAAATGGTGTTCATTTTCCCCAAGAGAGTGGCTTTATTGGTATTGTGTCAAACCCTTTCGTTTGTAATAGGAGCAGCTCAGCTGGTCACGGGGGCTATAGGCGCCTGGCGTAACTCATCCTCTGCCCTGGAGGCTAAAACTTATCTCTGGGGTCTGCTGTTGCTTGGCTGGAGGAGTATTTACCCCACCGTGTTTTCCTGCATCACCCTTCCTTGCTAATAATTAACAATGCAAGAAACAAATGACAAAAACTGAGCACAAGAAAGACTGGGACACGAAGAGTAAAAGCGTACGGCCCATTATTTGTGGTGCATTTGAGGTCTCACGCTTGGCATATCACAGTAACACAACATAAATTGGAAACTGTCTCCATTTTAGGACTCCAGGCCTCCTCAGCATCATCCTTCACAGCACATTAGTGTTGCTGAGTGTCAGCAAGGGGCTGATGATTTGATCAGATATATAAAGGACTCTACTGTGGACTGTAGAGTGGTAGAGACAAAGAAAGAATTAAGAATACCTGTTTGTTTCTGTAATACTTCTCATCAGGAGGTCCCAGAGTGTTTCAGAAAGATTAATATAAAGCAGATCGTGCTGTTGTTCCTGGAGTACAATCCCCTTGCTTAGGAAAGGACCTTTTTCCGTGGAACTGAAGCAGAAATAGAATTCCATGTGTTACAGGGGCCCACAGCCCAGCCTGGGCAGTCAGCCTCTTAATACACACAGTCCCAGCCTTATCAGAGCAACGCTGATAACGCTCTGTCCTGGGATTCATGCTAATGACCATGGGAGACCAGGGGGTTCGTTTTCAGTTATGATACATTTTTTACATAGCCAGGTGCCCTGCTTTGTGTCCATTAACACTCAAAGCCTGGCTTTGCCTTACCAGCCCTTTCAGGGGGCTTTAAAGCCCGGCTGCCACACAAAGGCTCGCGGGCTGCGGTAGAGGAGCCTCACAGCCCAGCTCAGCAGGGGCTTTGCCGTATGCCAGGGCTGGGAGCTGGGCAGACTCTGCTCTGGCTCCGACACAGCAAGGGAGAGCACAAGCAGCAGGGCTGCATCTGGCCAGGAATGGGTTGAAATGGTTCAATGGCTGCTGTATATCTGGAGTCACCAAAGGATTCTCTATTCCTCCGTGGTCCGAGTGCAGCAGACATGAGGCAGCAACAGAGCTGAGCAAAACATCCTCCAAAACCTTCTCGATTAACACAGAGAGGCAGATGCAGCAGACTTCATTTTAGCAAGCTCAGATTATGGGGTGGGAGGGCTTTTATGCAGTGCAGTCAGATGGTGGTAAGGGATGGGGTGACTGGGTGACCCTGCAAGGGACGTTTAAGAGGCCCCAGCAGCCATCAGGGAGAAAAAGGCTCGGTAGCTAAGGGCAAAGCCACGGTTTCAGCAGGGGAGGCAGCAAGGCTGCTCTGAGTCAGAGCTGGCTGCAACACGTGAGCAGCAGATTCTCACTCCGAGGCGTACGTGGGCCTTGGCAGAACAGAAAATAGCTGAACCAGGCAACCCTGGCCGCACAGCCCGGCCCGTGGAAACCGCCGGCGTGCCCTGCCTGTGTTTTTATAGACTGCTGTCCCAAAGAGCACGTAATGCCAGATTACTGCCTGGTGTTAAGTAGGCTTTGCTCTACAGACTCCTGGGTTGATCTGATCTCTTCAGCTTGAGTTGGTGCAGTTATTTAGCAGCAAGGCATCATTCAGCAACGAGGCACCGGAGGAGCTGCCGAGAGGGACGAAGGGGAGACGTGAGATATTTCATGCGTTATGGTTGGAGCCCAGCTCGGTTTGGTGCTCCACGGCACAAAAAGGGACATTGTTTAATGGCCATCAATACATGAGCTATAAGCTCTGTTCCAGGCGTGCTTCCACCCCTCCTGGCACTGCCTCTCTCACAGCCCTGGTGGTGTTGGGTGGAGGCTGAGAGCAGGGAACTGGGCGGGGGTCTCACAGCTTTCCCCAGGCTGGAACCATCAGCTCGTGCAAGTGGAATAGATCTCTTATTGAGTTATGAAATGAGGCCTCCTCCGCTCCCAAATCTTAGACGTTTGGGACCTCTCTGGTGTGTAATGGGGACAAGGGGTTAATGCAGTCTGCATTTAAGGTTTGGCTTCAAGAGATGGTTTCATTGCAGTAGGAGGAACTGTGTATTGCTTGGTGGGAATGAGTGCAATAAAAGAGCATTTGAAGCCCACTCAGGCCTTAATCCCAAGAGTGGTACTGCCTTTCCTAGGGTGATTTGCACCTATGCTGGCAATCCATCTGCTGAAATCATGGTCTCTTCAGCTTTCACCCGTTTGCGTCCTGGAGTAGCTCACTCTGCTCATCTTACAATGACTGACTGATTTGTGTAAGTTTATCAGGGTTGGGAAACAAAGAGAAACCTTCCAAAATATCCCACCTTTCTCCCTCCCTCCCCCATCACCATGTCCAGTAAGGTTTTTCATTAACCTTAAGACATCTTCAGAATGAAAGCAGGTTTCCATGTAAATGCGGCTGAAGGGGAACACGCAGCATCTGTTCTGCAAGTACCAAACGCAGGCTGGAGATGAATAGACTTATCTCCTTTATCATGATTAGCCACATTTCTGCCTCGTAATTTTGGCCTATCACTCAACAGAAACTGTAATCAGGATGTAATACATCCTATTGGCAAATTACAGCAACGCAGCTGCTCAAGGCAGCAGCCGAACCTTTCGGCAATTTAAACAAGGTTTTACTACACCCAGGGCAAGACTCCAATAAGCCTATTAGTGGCATGATTTAAAAATAATGAAGAGTTGAACCTCGTCCCACTGAAGTTATTCTGATGTCGGTTTTCACGGGAGGAAGCGTTCTGCCAAAATCAGAACTCCAACAGCTCTCGGGGGTGTCCTCAGGGGAGTCAGAGACTGAGAGCAGAGGAGCTGTGGTGAGGTCACCCCTATGCAAACACGTGAACGTTGCCTTCTCACATTGATTTCCAGGTTACTACACACCAGGAAAAGTTTCAAGTGAGGAAACTTAGCTGAAATCTGACTACAGAATGCAGAGCTCAGAGAAGACTTAAAGCCTGCTGTGACAAAGCCTGACTTTTCAGCTCTCTTCCATCTAGAAAGTAACAACAAAGCAGGAGTGATCATGCCAAAGAGCACAAAGGGTATTTAACTTAAAACGTCAACATTTCAATCTTGCCAGGTTCTAAAAGAAAATAAAGATAAAACCTGTCATAAGCCTCGAGAGCAGAAATCCTGCAAAACCCTCTAAAGGTTTATGCAAAAACCACTGGTTTGTTTTGGTTTTCAGAAAAAAAAGAATCAAAACCCTTCTCTTGACTCTTCTATTCCCAAACACCTTCAGTTCAGGTAGAATTACAGGGTTAACGAAAAACATTTCAGACAGAATCACCAAGATTCTTTTCAAATAAGCAAGAAGCACTTCCTTTCTCTTTTAAGCTATTTTCCAGGAAGAACCTTGCACCCAGCTGCATCTTCCTTCTAACTGAGGCAAACTTTCTGTAGCATCCTTAAGCTCCCAGAATCTCACTGCCACTGGGTTAGTATGGATGCAATTATGGAGTGATTTGACAGAGAATCCCCGCGATCTGTACAGAGCAATATATCCTACATCAGAGCTGTAAATCAGAAACACTGCAAAATTTATTATCTTCATCTTCCTTCTTTAAAAGCTAGAAGCTGTCAGATGAAACCGTAAATCTTGAAGATGGCCCTCCTTGCATCAAGTCTTGCACCAATATTCCAGTTCATGTTTGTTTCTGAAAACTCTGCCAACATTTCATTTTCCTCTCATGATGACACTTAATGCCTTAAGTGCTTGGAAAGATAAACACTGGCTTTAAGTAGTACAATCTCATGATCAGTTTATCTGAGGATTATTACACGAGTGCACAGAGGAGTCAGTCATAAATTGAGCACGTTTTTTGCTCTGGCTGGTGATTTCATTTCAGGGAATGGGATGGCATATTCCAAGAAGAATCACGGACCTGGGACATAGAGGAGAGTCAACTAACAGTTTTATCCAGTTAACAAAACCTGCTGTGATGGAACATCAGCATGTGAACCGTGGTGCCTGGTGCTGGGGGTGAAGAGAGATGATGGTTTGCTGGGGGCTGAACTGGTAATCTTGTGGCTGAGCGGAGCAGGACAGAGCAAGAATCAGTGGCTGAAGACAGACAAACTGAAACAACAAACTAGACATGCATTTTTATAAAGGAAGGTAACTTTTTTTATAAAGGAAGGTGACTAACCTCTGGAAGAAACAGTCAAGACAACTGACTGACTTGCCATTTCTTCTACTACACAGAGCAAGGACACTCTCTTTGTGGAATAGATGCTTGAATGAAACACCAATTATTGGGCTCAACAAACAGAGGAAATACAATTGCTGTGCACAGATGATTAGATTTGATCTCATCTCTCTTCTGAGCTCCAGGCATCTTCACTGCCTCAGGTACAATAAGACAAGAAGTGATTTAAACGACATCTTTGCTGTACTCAAGCTGCATTTGCAGTCAGGAGGCATAAATGAGCCAGCTCTACATTTGCCTGAGATGAGGGACAGAGCAAACAGCTGAAATCGTAACGTCTTCGATCGTTACAGCTGGACCCAAAGACAAAACTTGTGTCTCATAGCCATAAGGTTCTCAGCCCTGGATGAGGATACACAAGCTGTTTGCAATCGTGCTCTTTTTTGCCTTTCAGCACCATTTTGAATAGATTAAGTTGTCTCAAGTAGGGTTTATGACTTATGCCAAATGCTACTTTCAGCACAGCCAGAAAAGCTGAAGCCTTCCAGTGGGAAAAGAATCTAAGAACTGATGTGGAATTAAATTAAACCAGCACAAGCTCATCCTCTTAAATCCATACCAGGCAAGAAACCAAGAAAGCTTGGGTTTAGTGCATGTTGGACCAAAATTTTAAAAAGAGTGAGTAATGTGCTGGGAAAGAGCTCCAGCAGAAATGTAAGGGCAGATTAAAACAAGGTATGGAACTGGTCACCAGCCAATGCTGCTGCCCCAGACAACCACCCCTAAACCTACTTGCAAATCACTCAGCTTTCTTCTCAGCAGATGAATAGAAACCCAAAGCCTCTGAACAGGATAAACAGCGAGAACATACAAAGCCTTCACTTAACCTAGAGGCACAAAACAGAGCAGCAACCCCAACGAGTGTCTGTGGAGCTGGGTGGGGAGGTTCTGGTGATACTCTTGCTATGGACACCACAAAGTAGGGGCCTTCACTCAAGGCAGGAAGGCACAATGCTCCAAAATGAAAGTAAAAGCAGTGAAATGTGTTTCTGTCTCTTCAATCTGAGCATTTAAACTGCTCCCAGCGAGTCAACCTCACTGTGGAAAGAACGAGTGCAATTCACCCATCTTCTGGGCAACCTCCGAGGAAAGGGGGGCAGGTTGCTCACTAGTTATTTTGCATAGCAAATCTTGTGCAAAATGATAATGATTTCAGGTCAGAAGAGTCCAGTTAGGGCAACTGCCAGTTAATTACTGTCCTAGTAGTGCAACTACCCCTGTTGAAGCAGGAGCTTTCTGGTCCTTTCTTAACATTCAGCCATTTCTGAACTGGTTCTGAACATGAAGTGTGGTTTGTGTCTTTCTCCCTGCCCTTGAAATAGAGTGGCCGTGGATTCACATACTGAATTTCAGGCCTCAGAGTATAACCAGAACCTCTCCACCCAGGCTTTTGGTCACAGCTTACAGCTTTTCATTCCGCAAGGATATTTTTTTTGGCAAGTTTTAAAACCTGTGTAGTGGGGAGGTCCACGTGCTGCCTTCACCAGCTTGCAAACACCCAACGCGGGCCAAAATTCTCCTGGGGTTGAGCTTTAGTGGCAATGCAAATCACAACAACAACAACACAGCTTTCACTGTAAACTTCCCTTCTGAGCTGTGCTGTTCCCAAGGTTGCTCCTATTTGGTTGCCACTTGTAAAACTGGTCTGTGAGTGTGATCCAGCAATAACTGTATCGCTCCGGTTTGCAGGGTTGACTATTTGAGCCGAGTACAAGCTCTGCATTAACAAGCAGGCTGTCAGAATCACCCAGTTACAAGCTATCTTCTCAAATACACACAAATAATTCCTCTGAATTCACGTTTTACTACGTTATTTATACCAACAGATGTCAAGGCAAGAAGACACTTGAGTCGTTCCCGACAACTGGTACTAATTTCAGTTTGGGAATACATTTTCCTAATGAAAAGGATGATTTCAAAGCAACTGGTTCTGGCACGTTACACTTTGCAACTAAAGATAAGTTGTTGGGGTTTTTTTTCTAAAAGGATTCCATAAGATTCACACATACTTGGGAAAACAAAAGAGCTTTTTGTATGTGTGAAAATTGACCCGTTGCTGGACCAGGAAATCCAAGCTAACAAACAAGGCTGCAATGGGGATAGATCATTTGGGGACCTCTTTACAATGTAGGTTCTTGGCCCATTCATAGCAGTGATTTTTGAAATTCTTTGCTTTTGAAAGGTTCTTTGTGAGGGACATGTGGTTTAGATTGAATCATGGATATGGGAGCTGGAGTAGGAACAGAGTCCACTTTCTTATTAAACAAGAGTATTTTTCATGTTACAAGCATGACAGACCAATCTAAATCACAGAGAGGCCTGAAATTCAGTATGTGAACCCACAGCCAGGTTGAAGTCTCCGCTCTATTTCAAGGGCAGGGAGAAAGACACAACCACACTTCATGTTCAGAACCAGTTCAGAAGTGGCTGAATGTTAAGAAAGGACCAGAAAGCTCCTGCTTCAACAGCCTGCTGCAAGATCGATTGGTGAACCAAATGTGTTCAGGATAAACCTCCGTGGGGCCCTGAATATACCTGAGGGACCTGGGAGTACTTCGACTCTCCCAGGGACCTCTGGTATGTTCCAAGAGAGAACTGGTGAACTCTTATCCATCTCCTCACGTTCCTAGAGCTTCCCTGTGGCTGGAGACCCTGTAGGTCGCTGCAGTGATTAACTACCACGAGTCCTTCCCGCGAGCAAGCGACAGCAATGTCTCCTAACCTCCTGCAGTCTGAGGCAAGCTGTGTTTGCTACCCCCCAGGTGAAATTGTACCTCACTATCCTCTTCTCCAGAGCAACCACCTTCCTCGCTTTACCAGGCTTTCCGAGCCGGATCGCGTTTCAACAGTTACAAACGTGGTGTGGTAAAAGCATCACCAAAGAAGACGTCTTATAAATAGTAATAGGGTGCTGTGTTAGCCTCTCCTCCTTTCAGAGAGAAAGACGATGCTCGTTTCAGTGAGGAAGCACAGGAGACATCATAAAGACCTTTTGTTACAGGTCAGCTGGTCTTTCTCTCTGTTCTGGTTGATTTAGTGGAAAAGGAAGAAAACTGGCTCAGAACTGTGATTTATTTATCTCATTTTTTTATTGTGCATTTGTAGTTTTAGGTTGGATTCAGCTACATGAATTACTGTGGAGCTACATCTGTCAAAGAACACTGTCCAGGTAAAATCAGCATCTACGGGCTCCTGCTCAGCTTGAAATCAACAGGCTTTTTGCCATCAATTTTTACAGGACCAGATAGAGAGGCAGTGCTCTGCTGTGTAAAGGTAAAAAACGTGGAGAGGCAGACAGGCACCGTGTGTCTGTGTAAACAGAAGCCAAAGCCTTTCAGCCTCAAGCAAGACTGCGTCCTTAATTAAGTACAAAAAGAGAAGGATAACTTGATAGAGAAATAACATTATCTTTCCTCTACCCCCTCGCACACCAGAAGGTACCTTTGGTTTCCCCGTAATAAATCAATCGCAGGGAGCACGGAGCATACATCTGTGATGCTGCAGAGCCTCCCCACTATGCCAGCTCAAAACGAGATCAGATTAAACTTGAGCACAGGGCCAGGTGTTCTGAACAAGTTTTCAAGCAGTGAGCGCTACTGAAAAGATGGCTGGAGGTTGGGCACCACGCTGGGTATCTATTCAATTGAAATGGTGTTTCCCAGCAAGATCACCAAGCTGAGATGTTCTACTTGATGAGCTTGGGAAGAAACGATCACTAAAAGGAATGTATTATAGTGCTCTGACTTTGACAGCTTCATTGCTGCAGCGTGGTCGCTTTTTTACGCTGCCTTTTCAGTGTGACAGCTTCATATTGACTTCAGGGGCAGCTTAATATTGACAGCGGGTCATCTCCACTGGTGTGGTTTCTCTAGTAGCTATAATCTCCTCTTTGATGTCGTTCCTTGAGAAGTATCCTACGTGACAAAGCAGTTTTTTAGGAGAACTTGAGAAAGCACAAGTGATAAGATGTTTTTTGTTATCGTCAGTCATCGATCTTTGCAAGGCCTATGAGAAAGGCTTTAAAGAGCGGCGATATATTCCCTATTTGCTTGCTAAAGGAGAGGATGGACAGAGTTCCTATACTTCCACCCCACCTGGACATCAGAATGCAGCAGAGGACATACGATGGCACAGACTGGATCATCCTCCTGTATAGTTTTTATTTCCTTTAGCTCAGCCATGCACCAGCAGAGAGAAGTGGCTGAATTCAGAGGACACGATCACAGCCTGTAGATTAGCGTGTAACTATTCTCTGATTTAGGATAATCTGTTTGGTCAGTGACAAGGTTTGGAATCAGTTAATTTTCCACAGTTCATGTTGAAGATGCCTGTGAAAAACAAAGTTCTCAACACACTTCATCGAAATGAAACAACCATTCCCTTCAGGAGCAATTTTACCAGAGGCTTGAATTGTCTCCTGTCCCAGGTTCCACATTAACTTTGAGCAATTAGCAGAGATGTCCTTAGTAGCCATTTACTCAATTGTTCCCTCGCTTTGTAACACAAAACCAGTGAGAAAACAATACAGATGAGCGATGGCAGCATCAAGCAGAAGATGAGAAGAAGGCTGGTTTCAAAGAGCAAATCTTAAGAAGGCTTTTGGAAGCACAGAGGAGTAGAGGAGACTATTTGGAGTTGATTGGAATATTTTTAGTGAGAAATCCAACTCAATAGCCACAATTCTCCATGTGTTCAACACGTTTACGAACAGACGTGCATTTTCTCCCTCATTGAAACATTTTCCCTCTTCTATTTTCAGAGCACTCTGGAGTGCTCAGATAACCCAACTCTGTAACTCAATCCCAGCAGGAGACAATTTAATAAGAATCTTTTTAAGATCTTTTTTTTTTTTCCCCCAAAGGTGGAAATAATGCAATACCCGACAGTCCTTTTCAAAAGAAACGGTATCAGAGAAGTCAGATGTGGAAAAAAACCCTTTTTGATCATCCTTATTACTGCAGGATCCAGGACTCCAGATTATCAGCCCAAAGCACGAGTGAGAGAGGGGCAGCTGTGGTGTGTGATATACGATGATGGCAATCGCCGAGACTCATCTGGAGCCCCCCGAAATTCATTATTCTGTTCCATATCATTGCCACTGACCCCGTAATGAATTTGCACCTACTCAGAGCTATCTGAGGGTGCTTCCATATTATTTTGGTTGCTAAAAGTCTCACGTACCGTCTGACAGCCCAAATTGCCAGAAAACAAGAACTAAATGTCTTTCCAGCTTATTCATTAACCCCCCTTTCTCTCCTGCAAGATAACAGGAAAAGAGGACATATCTTCTGCTTCATTTTGACTGGATTCCAAACGATTAAAGTTTTTAAGCACAGCTTCAGAAAACACTCGTCGTCTAATGAAATTTTCAGTCCTGCCTGAAAGCGCGCAGCAAGGTGAAACTTTTTACTCCACGCTTCCTCATTTACAGGGTGTAAAGCGAGCCACGTCTGCCCGCTCCGTTTCCCAGCCCTGCAGCTGATACTTTACTGGCTTTAATGAAAGTTGTGTCCTCACAGGACACGCCAAACAATCCGGTTTGGTTTCTCATTCTCCTTACAACTGCGCTTGCGGGGACTGCATTTTGCATTGGCCCCCCTCGAAGAATCCTGCAAGCTGCTGTTTGCCTTTTATGACTTGCTCTGGTCTCCCATTTCACCCAGGTGAAAAATAATCTGAGAGCTTGGTCCTTCCCCAGCTTTTCTTGTGTCAAGCAGCCACCTTTACCTCATGTGCTCAGGAAACCATCTTAGCTGTGTCTTTATGTTCAGACTCGAGGCGCTTAACCCAGCTGTTAGAGCTTTCCAGTTCCACCCAGTGCTAAAAAAGACAGGGAAAAGAATGCTACAGGTCTGCAGGAAATTAAAAAAAAATCCAAGATTTTGCAGTGTTCATTTAAAAATGATGCAGGGCCTTGGCAGAGGGTAAGAGAGCTACTTTGGCTTACAATTTGCTGACATAGGACAAGACCAATAAACATTTTCTTCTTCTCTAAAGTGATCTGCACTGATGAAGTACTGCTGAGATAAAGACGGACTCCTGAAAGATGTTGATGATGAGGGAGGGTAAAGATGGAAGGAGCACTGGGTTGGGAGAATACAAGAGAGCCATGGAGCTGGAGTGGTCCACTGCCTGTCACCCTGCCCGTTAGCCTTTTCGGCGTGGTTAAGTATTAGCCAGTCTCTTTTTCAGATGGTACTTCACAGAAACAGTCAAAAAGCAGATCAACATAATTAGCTTCCTCAGCACCACAACATCCTGCATTCCCCAGCCCTGCTGTTCTGGCTGACTGACCTCATGGGCATAAACACCAGTTTGAATTCCAGGATGCCTGGACAGGAGAACCCTCTGTGCTTATCCTTTTCCAACTCAACTTCCTGGCATGATGCTAAGCTGTGGTTTGAGAAGAGACGGTCACAAGTTACAAAAGAGGAAATCCCCAAATCTAAGGGGAAAAAAATGTTCACAAAGAGAGTGGTGAAGCACTGGAACAGGGACCAGAGAGGCTGTGGAACCTCAGTTCTTCCAGAATTTCAAAATCTGTGAGGACAAGGTCCTCCACAACCTGGGTTAACTCAGAAATCAGCGCTGCTTTGAGCAGAATCTTGCACCACGTGGCCTCCAGAAGTCCCTTCCAACCTCATGTTTTCTGCAGGGCTGTAGTTCTAAATTTGCTCTGTTCCAAAATGAAGAAAACAACCCAAAAAGTGACGCTCCTACCTAAGCAAAATATTTTTGTTTGACACAACAGAACGGGTTTGTGTTGATTTCAATATATTTGCATATGTAAAAAGAGCCACAGAAACTGTGCCTTAACCGTAACATTTCTTTCTTATATCTTCAAAAAATAATGAATAGCAAATAAACAATTCAACTTATCCTTTTTTCTTTTTTTTTTTTTTCTTTATTTCAATGCTAAATTGAATCGACACGTTCCTGGGGAAGGTTTTAGTTTTTCAAAAACAGCCTGTTCCAAGGAATTTGTGTCCCATGGGAAAATTTTTATCTACTTGCATCCGGTAATTGTTCTATTTTTCACTTTGAAACAGTTTGATCAGTTCAGCTTTCCTATTCTGGTTTACATTCGTTTCCAACAGGAAGACAGATCTGTCAACAACGGAGTATTCTGCTAGTAATTGGAAATCTAATCCAATGTGCAAGATCTTTTTCTAGCACATTGCAAGAATGGAAAAAAGGCATTTTGGACAAATTAGGGGTATTCACGTGAATGTGTTTCCACATAGGAAGCATTTTTGAATTGCCATGGCAATTATCCATGGAGATTTCTATATTGATTCCTGGGTACAATGGTAGATGTTGATCACTCACCTGGAGACCCCCCCAAATTTGTTGGTAATATCTGTATCTTAGGCGCCCTGGGTTTCAAAAGAAGTAGAATTAGCCTGGGTCCAATTTTGATTCTACATCCCTGAGTTGTTGTAGGAACTGTTTGAAGTTCACAGGGCCACGAGGATGATCAGAGGGCTGGAGCACCTCTCCTATGGGGACAGACTGAGAGACTTGGGGTTGTTCAGAGAAGAGAAGGCTCTGGGGAGACCTTATTGTGGCCTCCCAGTATCTGAAGGAGGCTACAAGAAAGCTGGGGAGGGACTTTTTAGGCTGTGGGACAGTGATAGGACCAGAGGGAATGGATTAAAACTAGAGATAGGTTGATTCAGGTTAGACATTAGGAAGAATTTCTTCCCTGTGAGGGTGGTTAGACACTGGAACAGGCTGCCCAGAGAGGTGGTGGAAGCCCCATCCTTGGAAGTGTTTAAGACCAGGCTGGATGGGGCTCTGAGCAACCTGCTCTAGTGGGAGGTGTTGGAACTAGATGATCTTTAAGGTCCCTTCCAACCCCGACAATGCTATGATTCTATGATTCCCTTTAATTCACTTTCACAGTTTTCATCCAGCATGAAAATTTCAATTAGTCCATTTACTTTAGTGAAAAGAAGATGACAAGAAACGGGGTGGCTCAGAATTTCTGTAGCTGTATTTAGTGTAAAATACTGAAGACCAAGTAGCTATAAAGAGTCTTACAAAACACAGGCTCTCAAACTGTAATTTGCGGACATCTGGGATTCCAAGGACTACTTCTAAGGGATCCACGAAACACCTCTAAGAAAAGCAATCTTATTTTTAATAGGCTTAGAATCACTATTCAGGGACCACACATCTAATAGAAAACCTACAGCTCAACAAATAGCTGAAAGCCTCTGCACGGAATAGATTTGCAGCTAAGCACGTGAGTAGGACGTGTGGCATTCCTGAGAATGATGATTTATTTCACCACACTCAGTCAGGGAGGGAGTGTGACCGTGTCACAGCAGCGTGAGAAGAAGTCGGCTCTGGTTCTATTTTTGCTGCTGCCACTGAGCTATTGTCTGGCTTAGGACACGTTGCTTCCCTTCTCTGTACCTCTGTCCTTCCCCAGCTTCTCTGAGTCCTGCCTTTCAGAACTGAATTTCTCCAGGCCGGGGGCTGCATCTTATCTATTTCCATAAGACTGAACACAGCAGAGCCTCGCTCCTGCTCAGATTCTTACCCACTAAATGTTTTTGTAATCTTGCCTAATATAATACTCTTATCCATTTGTCTTACTGAAAAAAAGAAACTAATCTTGACTGTGATTATTTTACACTCCCAGGTATCATTCTCCCTTTTTTTTTCTTTCCTGCTTCACTGATTTTGCTGTAGTGCCAGGAATATGGATTCCACTTCAGGAGTCCTGTGATTTTCTTAGGGACTCCAAGAAATCCAATTACTGTCCCTCCTTGAACACTTTCATGCTGTTTACTTTTGGAGAGGGGTTTTTTTATTACTGAAAAAAAAAGTCAGCAATAATAACTGACTGGAGACTTTGCCTTGCAGCAGAACAAAATGCTCTGCATGGTTCAGAGCATCAGTGTTGTGACATAAGACAGTTCTGTCTCTAGAGCTCTCCTCTGGGGGCTGTAGCAGTGGGCAAGGCCTCGGGGCTGCGCTACGTTGTGCACTCTGTACACAAACCGTGCAAGAAAACGAGCATTATTGCCAATTAATTAATTACCATTTTTCCCTTTCAGCACAGATTACATTTAACAGCTGTACTGAAGGTCAGATAACACCATAGCTCAGCAAGGGCTAAATACATCAGTCAAAGCCTTCAGGTTTGCAAATGCAGAATCACAGAATAGTTTGGGTTGGAAAGGACCTTAAAGATCATCCACCAACACCCATGTCCTCTCTGCCAGGGGTGACCTGCAGGAGCACTACAATAAACTGTTGCAGTTCTCTATGGCTCAGGATGGACTGAGCTCACTGCGAAATGACTCTTTCTGGGAAGCCTCTCCCTTGTTTACTGCAATTCCTCATGTTCTGGAAGAGATCACGGGATTGTTCTGGCTATTGGGAATGTGACCTCAGATGTCTCCCTTTATGATTTCTGTCACCAGGAGGATTTAGCGGCACGGTCAAGGGAGCACAAAGAAGCGTCCCCAGTTAGTGTGCAATGTTCACCTGTGTCACACAACGCAGTGGCCAAATGGAAATGGGTAACAAAGCTTCCTTACACAATAACACGTCTCACAGAGAAGAGGTATCTTGTGGAAATACTGGAAGCAAATGCACGGATGGCTTCGGGCCACATAAAAAACTCTCAAGTGAATTTGCAATTGGGGATCAATTCTTTTTCTCGATAGGAACCGAGTTTGGAACTGCAACTTGCTTTACGTGAAAGTAAAATTCATTTCCTTCAAAGCAGATGCTATTAGCCAAAGGAATTTATGAAATGAATCACCTTGATTCGCTCAGCTTTCCTTGCTGAGACAAATTATTTAAACTATTTCAGGCCTGACCGCTTCAGTCCTTTCCTACCAGTGACTGTTCAGCAGGGGCCAGCTTA
This sequence comes from Todiramphus chloris collaris, assembly GCA_025345505.1. Taxonomy (NCBI): domain Eukaryota; kingdom Metazoa; phylum Chordata; class Aves; order Coraciiformes; family Alcedinidae; genus Todiramphus; species Todiramphus chloris. The sequence goes on along the minus strand of JANVCC010000037.1, from coordinate 18,708,646 downwards.
GGAAATCTCCACGGGATGGACCAGGGAGGGACAGCTCTCCATGCCAGCCACAGCTGGAGCCTTTCACAGCTGCTTTCTCATTTGGCTGGATCCCACTGGACTCTTCAGTCCTTCCAGTGGTTAAGGAGGAATTCTTCGTGGTGATTTGCCTGTGCAGCTTTGCTCACTTCGCTTATGAAAGGACCAGAGGATAAAAAGGTTACCCTGCTCTTCTCTGAGTGCCTATGAAAAAAGCACTCTCCCTTTTTTCAAGCATCTTCCTACGCTCCTGGAGCGAGGCCCTGGTTCTGTGATCATTAATATCAGACGTCTGTGCTGCTGATCTGCCAGGAGGACACATCTGATGCGGCTCAGACGTCGGCAGACAATCGTGTTTCTGGTGAAGCAGCTGGAGTGCACAGTGTTTACAGGAATTTTCCCCTGCTTAGAAGAGGACAGACAATTTCTGAGAGAGTCAAAATGTTGGAGCAGTAGCTGCAGAAAATGCCTCATCTAGGAGTAGAGATTTCTGGTCCAACGTAAACTTCTCATTATTTTTCAAGACATTTGGACAGGCAAGTTTGCTTACTGTGGATCAGTGCTCTGGATGATGTGATTCTGTGTCATGACTTTTCTGATCCGACACAAGGAGCCCTTAAGCTGGATGTATTTGTATTGTTGAATCATGACCTCAAGGATTTGTAAGAGCTGCAGACAAGAGCCAAGGATTTTAAGGCAATTTCCAAGTGGAATCTCGGCCATACTGAAGTCAACAGCAAAAGTCTTCATTTTTTTGTGGGGGACAAAAGCACTTGATTGCTGAAACATGAACTTCCTGGGAACACAGGGACCAGGTTCAGTGTGGCTTGAATTTCTGGCCTGAGTTTCCAAGGAGAGGAATGATTATTCTCTCAGAATGATGGAGAAGCCATCCCACCCCATCAGCTGGGAAGGGGGCCAGAGCAGACTCACACTGGGATCCTGAGCATCTTAAACACTTTCCCACCCATCTTTTTCACTGACAAAGCTGCTCTGCAGTATTTCTGCCCCACTGCTGCAGCTTAGGGCTCCTACATTTATCCTGGGTCAGGAATCACTAAATGTTTTGTTTTGGAGGTGTTTAAGCCTCCCCTATCTCTCATACGTGTCCTTCCTGCCAGTGACTAAGTACTCTGAGCTGGGTAAAAGCCATTTGTCCCATCTCTCCCTCAGATTCTTTTCCCAGGTATTTTGAAAGGCCCAAGACCTTTTCTACTGCAGAACAGAAATGTTTTGGAACACAACTGCAGGATGTAGAAAGCACACACACGCCCCCCTCCTTGCTTCAGATCCAATCAAAGCTTCCATGAAAATTGACATCTTTCACTAATTTTCCATTGCCACATTTTCAGAACCACTAAACCAAGCTGAGGTGCTTTTTAATGCTACATGAATTTTCTTTCAACCAATAAATGCTCTTAGCTAGAAAATGATTTGCATTAGTAGAGTGCACTGGTTGACTCCAAAGACAAGGTAATTACAGAATACAATGAGAAAAACCTTTGTCTACTTGAAGGAGACTGCTACAATATGAAAAAAGAGAATAGATGTTGCTGCTTTTTATATTAAAATGCCTGATGGAGGGAATGGTACTTTATTCAACTTGAAACAGAGACTAGATGAAATCAGGAAGGAAAAGAGAAAAGACTGAGAAGAAACTGGAAGTAAAAGAAAAAAAACCCAGACTAAACAAAATTAAAAGGCTAAAGAAGAGTGTTTTTTGCTGTATTCTTCAAAAGTGTCTGGGGGGGGACTAAGGTAACACTGAGAGGTGCAAGAAGGAAGAGGCCAGAATAGAACTGTGCTCTATACTCTGCTGCTTTAAGAGAAATTCTGCTACAGTTGTAGCATCTAAGTCAGAGCTGGGTTTTAATTTATACCAAGAAAAGGAAGTTCTTTGCCAAAACCATTTCTATGCAGCTACCACAGACTCCCTTGTAATTGTGCTCGGGAGCACAACCAGGGCCAGAACAGACCAGGCTGAGCCTCACTTGGCAACCCACATCTTCATGCAGAACATCTGATTTCAAAACCTACCTTTAAACACTAGGCTGGTACAATTCTGCTCTGTGTTGACTCCTTCCAGATGATATATGTGGATATTAATTATGTAAGGAAATTTATCGTGGATGCAGCTAATTGCAGTAATTACACGTGGTCACAAATATAAATACGCATGTCACGTCAAAGGCCGGGGAGAGGCCCTGCTGAAATTCAGAACAAGACCTTCTGGTCTCAGGTTAGTATGAGAACAGTCTCTTTGATAAGATCTTGAGAGAAGTCTCTCTGCAGATCAGAGCTACTTGTTCCAGTATGGGACCATTCCAAACTGGAAAGTACTCCCAGGCTTGACCTTTCAGGTCCACAAAGGTGGTATTGCTAAAGAAATATACCCAGAGAAGAACAGGTAAAAACTGCCAGCTGACTTTTCCATAGCCATGTGTGCAGTGCGTGCCTACAGAGTCCGATTGTTTTCAGGGTCATTCTCTTTCATTTCAGCGTGCAGTTGACCCCAGAAAAGCTGCAGGCTCTGAACAAATTCACGCCTGAATTCCGATCTATATAACGAATACCAGGTTGTCATCTCTGTTTCCTGACGTTGCTTGTACAGGACAGAGAATTATAACATTACAGTTATAATTATGTTGTCAGAAGCATTGGATATAGTGAGCTAGTTGGATACCTGCACTTCCCTCTCTTAATGCTCTTTCCTCCTCCAACCTTTCATTTATCCAACAGCTGGAAAATGAATAGCGTGTGGACCAAACACCACTTCACATTTGCCGTTCCTCCAAGCTCAGTTTCCTTTGATTCATGTTTGAACAGACCTCCAGCTCGAGGTCAGACAAGCTGTGGTAATGACAGCTTTTTAGAGACATTTCAGCATCTCACATGAAAAGGGATTTAAGTCCCTGCTTCTCACAGTAGATCATTTTTATTGTCTGTATGGCAGGCCTGGACATGCCTGAATTCTCTGCCATCAGCCAGCCTGCTTTAAGCCACTCTTTGATTGTAAGTGAAAAAGGAAACAGTTTCTGTAAATAACTGGAGATTTATGGAGGTTTAGGAGTGCAGTAGAGTTTGTTGGGGAGGGGTTTCAATCATTTATGGTCTAATCACCACACAGACAACACTCAAAGCCTTTCCAATGTACCTGCATTTTACACAAGTGGATCACCCTGTGTTTTGTAACGACCAGCTCCAAGAGAGCCACTGAACACCGATTCCCACGTGGTTTCATGGCTGGAACAGATGGATGGGGAAGGGCAGGTCTGTGCTCTCCACTACTGCATATCCAAGGGGCTTTTACTTGCCTCTGCTACCATGATACTGTGGGACATCAGGCTCTGTCTAAAAGGACCCTGATATGTCCCACAAAGATGGCGAGAGCCTTTAGATGTGTGAAGTTTGAGGAGCTGCAGGGGAAATTTATTGGTTTTATTGAGAACCAATTTACTCCAAAGGAATCCTGAAGAAGAGCTAACACACAGCATATATGGACTCTAACCTAAAGCAGAGAAGTTCCTCACCCAAACAGTGCTCACACGTTTAACAGCTGAGGGTTGACCTACTAAAAATTCACTCAGAGAATAGGGCTTTCAAAGCCAGTCTGGTGCCTAGCTGGGATGTGCTGGCCAGGCAGACATAAGCCCAACCATGCCTTAACTGGTGCCAGTGTTCACATCAGTCTGTGGGATACTGGGGTGGATATAATACCTGCCATGTTTACATACTCCTTTCACTTGTCACTGCTTGACACTGCCTAATTAGCAGCTTTCCAGAATGCCTTTGGGATATTCTTCTATCTGAGCAGTGCCACAGAAAAGCAGTGTTGGATGTGTCTTGTCTAGCATCAAAGTCAGAGGAAGGGCGAGGAAACAGAGCACTTTAACCCTAATTTGACACAGTGTTGAATTAAAAAAGGACAGGAAAAAAACATCCTTGTGAAAAGGGACCATGGTAAGTCTTTTTCTTTTTTTTTTTTTCCCCCCACAACCTGCCAACAGTAGATTAGCATTCAGTGCTCTCTGAAGGAGGAATGCTTTTCTTGTTCTGCACCACTTCAGAAATGCTTTTCCAGAAAGTGTTTCTAAGCATGCAGGGAATAGCTGAAAATCCTGAAGAAAGGAGCGCATTCAAACCAGCACTTGGCTCTTGCAAAGATTTTAGCTTTCTGTGACCCCAGTAGTCCTATTCTTCTATAACTACCATCCAAAAAGAAATGTTTCCATCCAGCTGGCCTCCCTGGTGACAAAATAAGCCAGGATCTTTGTGAGAGGCACTGTGCTAATTTGTAAACTGGGCACTTCTCTGGGATCCGGGCACTCCTAGCTGTAATTTATCACTTCATGTGACATTTATTCCCAGCATAGTGACTTTGGTATGTCACAAAAGGGCTGCAGCAGGCCTGGCTCTGGCCAGGGCAAGGTAGGCAGTTACTGAGGAGAGTCACGAGCTCACTGCCCTGGAGGAAAGATTCAAATGGCCACTGCAAGGGCTCAAGGGAGAGGGGTCTTCTCTGCACCAGTTATTGCCAGTCCCACTGTCCTGCTGGCAATGAAAGCACGAGCCCTGTTCCACAGGGAGCTCAGCTCTTCGGATAGCTCTGTCCTTTCCTTCTTCTGCCTTTTCACTACACAAAGGCCTCCACACCTACACCATATTCACAAAGTGGTGAAATCCACTTCTGCCTACTATAAACCTTGGAGAGATCCAAGCTCCAGCTCATTTCCATCGCTTTGATTTAGCTTGACATCGGGTCTTTAATTCCGCTTAAGCTTTGAGTTCTTTTACAAAATTAAATCGTTTACTTATCTGTTACTGATAATTTTCTCATTTTCCTTCCCTAGGAGATTAAGTGAGATAGCATCTGTAAGCACTTTGAAGATGTAACAGTGCTTATTACAGGATTTGGAAAGTCAACAGCATCATAAGGTGACAGCAGACAAGTAGTTCTAAAGCAGCCCCAGCCAGCATCACCTGCCTCACCAACACTGCTGGGTGCCGGGTCCTTCTGCCCCTGAGTCACGAGCTGCTGCTTATCACACTGCACAAACAGCACCAATTATTCAGAAGAGGACAAAAAAGAAGCAGTGTCTAACCTGGGATGTCAGTTTTGTTTATTCCTAAGGATGTCCTCTGGGATCCAAAGCTTTCTACTCCCTGAAGCAGAAAGGGAATTCTACATCACTGGTTTCTGGTCTTGCATATGTCAGTGAACAGCTCTGATTTCATTACTTCAATATCATGGTCTACAAATGATAGCAGGATCCAGGATGCTGCTTTGTACGTGGTTCACCTGTCCCTTCTGGGAGCCTATTAAATACTGGGAGCTAGGCAGGGCAGGCTGCTGGCCCTTGCTACTACAATTTAATCTCTTAGTGCCTGGGAGTCCACACCCTGAGGGAATGGGAAGGAGGTGCGAGGTGAAGCCTTTCCAAATTCAGGTCAGGAAGAGTCATAAGGACACAGAGCATCTGACAGATGGATTTCCCAGTTCTCCAGCCTACAGCAACTGAAGAATTATTGTGCAATTAGTGACAAAATAATAGAGAGCAGAAAATAGATTCAGGGTAGATGTTACGATTGGGGAGGGGATACTGAAGGTGGCCAAAAGGTGTACCATGATGTCACTTGGTTTACAACCTTTTATCTCCTCAACATGATCCACCTTGGCAGAAGGAATATACTCTGGGACAGGGATCTTGCCTTCATCATGCAGCTGTTTCTGCAGCCAGGCCTTTGAGGGCTTCTGTGATATGAATCCTCAGTCACCTGAACTTTAACGACCTGCCTGTGCATTTTAAAAACTTGTCTTCTTAAAGGTCTCCCTGTTGGCTTTTCCAGAGCTTCCCTTCAGACTCATCATCTTGAAAAGATTTCACTCAAACCAACCATTAAAAGAAAGAAGCCTCAATTAGAATTGTTTATCACTGTTCGTGTGATGTGTCTGTGTGACCTTTCAGGGAATCTATTAACTCTGGTCACCATGACACTTGTATTTCCCCAAACAGCAAGGAGAAGTTATCAGCTGCAGGGGCTTTGCACCGTGCAATGAGGCTGCACCAGACCGTGCATCTCGGAGCACAACGTTCATCCCCCAGTCCACGCTGCAACAGCATCCAGAATGCTTCACCTCCAAACCCAGTAAAAGAACATACATTTCAGTTGTAGGAGCTAATAACCATCAGGATCCTTTCCTAAAGCTGAGAAGTGCAGAGAACACAGCAAAGGAACAGCAAATGTCTGCAGAACTTTGACTCAGATATCGTGTACCTTTCTTCACAAAGCTTACAGAGCTTTTCTAGGGTATTAACTGTCTCCAGAGTGCTTTGTGCTGCGCTGACACAAAACCAAGTCTGCTCTGCTAACGCTTTTACATTCCAAAGAACCTATTTTATCTGATTTTTTTGGCCACTTGAAATTAGGTTTTGAAACTGCTCTTACAAATGAGCCATTTGAAGTGATAAAAATGTGGAAAATTAACTCAAGTGCCTTTCAGAGAAACACCCTGACAGTCAGCAGCTGCTGCTGGGGGAGAAATAACAGTACTGAGCCTAGAAAAGGAAGCACCAAGATCTCAATTTAGCCCCCCCCTTTTTTTTTTTGCATTTAAACAGGAAATGGGGTGAACATGATTTGAGGAACAGAGCGGAGACCTCTGAGATCTGAACTCTGCTCAACTCCAGAGTTGGTGAGACCGAGCCTGCAGTCTTGGTTTGCAGCAGCTCAGAGGAGTAAGCATGCAAGAGGTGGATCATTCATCTTGAACACAAGGATACCGCCAGCAAACGGGCACAGTGTCTGTGTGCAACAGAAGCAAAGAGAATTCAAGAAGAACAGAAAAGGTGTTGGGTTTAATTCTGTATCAGCAATAAGGAAAACAGTTCTTTTAACATGCTGTCTCCATGGTAACCATGTAACAGGGCGCTCACTACGTGTACTTGCTTACTGCTTTTTGCATTGCCCGGGAAACATATATATATCTCCTATATGAACTCCAACATATGTTGATGTTAATGACTAATCACACAAAGACCAGAAGATGAGTAAAAACCAGAATTAAACTACCTAATTCCAGATGTCAGTTTGAGCTAGGCATCCAAAAAAAACAAACCCAACCAAAGCCCACCTGTTTTAACCAAGCTTTTATCAGTGGGAAAGCAATGAGGGGGAGGGAGATATTTCCTCCAGTGAAAAAGTCTTGACCTTTGCAGGCAGGAGAAGAAATTTTTCGTCTGTGCCAGAGCTGTGTCTACTTTCTGCTTCCTATGCTCACTGTCTCAAGCATGGACATCAGAAGGTGTAGACTTTTTTTCTCTAAATAGTGATTTCTCCCAGGAAATACAGTACCTTTTGCTAGATCTATCTGCAGAACTGAGTGAAGGGCATGATAGGACCCCATGAGAAGCTTTGAGGGAGCAGATGGGACAGCCTTCCTTGAAAGCCAGCTCCTTTGACACAAAATATGAAGCAGGCATATTTGAGTTCTCACTGGATCCTTTTGAAGTTCATGGGACTTGCCTGGACTTCCATAGTCTCTAGATCATAGAATTGTCAGGGTTGGAAGGGACCTTAAAGATCATCTCATTCCAACCCCCCTCCCACTACAGCAGGTTTCCCAGAGCCCCATCCAGCCTGAGCTTAAACACTTCCAAGGATGGGGCTTCCATCACCTCTCTGGGCAACCTGTGCCAGTGTCTCACCGCCCTCACGGGGAAGAAATTCTTCCTAATGTCTAATCTGAATCAACCTATCTCTAGCTTTAATCCATTCCCTCTGGTGCTATCACTGCCCGAATGGCTCTTCAGTCTAAAGTATTGACATTTTCTTGCTTTGTAAATGTCAGACAATTAGCTGTGGCTAAAGCACGTTCCAGCATAAACAAAGCTTCAGCTTATAAAAATATCATTTTCACTGTGAGGTAAATTGAGGTAAGCACTGTGTGACCACAGTTCCATTAGCTACTCTCCCTATACAGTTCTCTATCCAGGGTAGTGCTATGAAGTTCAGCAGTGAACACGTGTGAGGAGATTAAAAGGCTGGAGAAAGACAGTGTCATCGTGGTACTGGTTACTACCATTAACCATTTCAGTTCTGAAAATGGTATTGTGCAAGTTTTCTCCTATACCACACTCAGTGGCAGTGACACCGTGGGCTTTTGACCATATTTTTGTGATACACTTCAGTATGTGCTTCCCACTAAAGAAAGTCTGTCATCTTTCTTGGTTCCTCTTGGAAACTTTTGCCTATCTCAGGCTGCTTGGGTCATTTCAAGTCTGTGCCTACAGAGGGGAAGGGGCTTTACACAACGTGTGTCCTGGGAGACCAAAGGTCTTCTGTCTCTAGAGCATAAATGTAACCCAAAACAAAATGTGAAAGGAAGCAAAAAATGATACTGGTAACAAACAGACCGAGTTCCAGGCACATTAATTGGCAAGGGGGTTTCCTATTTTTCTCTCTACCAAAGTACAAGGAAACAAAAGCCAATTAACCTCCTTCATTTACTCACATCCTGAAATCAGTAACAAAACCATTTTGGAAGCCAGTTGGAAGTGATTGTATAATCTCTTCTTAATTCTCCTAATGTCTCTGGAAAACATCACAGTGGGCTCTGCTCTGGATTCAGACACTCACAGAGTGGCTACAGCACAGTAACTACCAAATGCCCCCCCAAAAAAGCCCAGGAGTGCTTTACTGAAGACACTGAGCTACAGGCTGCAATCATTCTTGTGCTTATTGCAAGTGGGTTTAAGTGTACAATGTCTTTATTTGAAGGAACCAGTGGCCTCAGCTGACTCCAGCATTTGTAACTCACACTTTCCCGAGTGACAAAAAAAAAAGAAAAAAAAGCAAATGTGATTTAAAAAGATTTTTGGGTCAAGTTCATCCCACGTTTAATGCATCAGGGAATGATCTGGCCCATTTTGTACATCTCAGTTTGTTCCGAGCAAAGAACCAGACTTACACGGTCACACAGAGATAATTCATGGAGTTTACTGCACTGATGAAAATGCAAGGGCTTCGTGGCTGTGACCTGACACAAACCAAGGGGTTTCTAACTGTGAATGGCTGCAGCTCGCTGGAGGTGTTACGCTGAAAGGGAATGCCAGTGCTGACAAGACTGGATTCTTGCCAGCTTCCTCTTGGCAAGGGCTTAGTGCCATTTCCTCTTTCCAGTCCCTGCCCTCGTCCTTTCTACTCATGGCTCCATTCTCTACTCTTTTCTTTTACCCACTGACACTCCATTTGCCACTTCCTGCCACAGAGGTCTTCCATACTCTACCGCTACATCCTTCAGCAGCAGCAGCTTTTCTTTTCCTCTCCTGCCACCCTCCTACTTCCTGTCCCATCCTTTCTCAGATCTGAGTTTTTGACACCGAGTTCCCTTTTGATCCCTTCCTACACATGTCTTTGTTTCCTGTCCTTATCCCCAAAATGCTGGTCCCCCTTGCTGTTTTCCTGTTCTGGTCTGACTGGTGAGGGGAGCCTGTCCAGCTGTGCACCAGGAGCACAGGTCACACGAAGGATCTAACAAATCCCAGCACGTGAAAAAGGGCAGGTTAAGGTCCAAGCACTGGCAGAAGGATGTGGTTTAGTTAAGTGGTTTTGATAAAAAAAATTAGCACAACACTGACAGTAAATGAATATTTCACCCTCAGAGCAGACCGAAATCAAGATGTGGAAGAAAACCTAGCAAATTTAGCTAATGTTGATTCAGCTGATGTCTCAAGGGCGACCAACTAAATTTGCTTTATCCTTTTGCAGCTTCCTCAGGCTGCTGCCTCATTTGGAGGCTTCATTAAAACAAAAACACCCAAACAACAATAAACACACAAAAAAATACCAAATAGGGTTCATCTGTATGTATGTTTTAGTCTGTGCTGAGCCTTAAAATATTTTTAAGCAGATGCTGTAAAATGTAAATGAAACCTAAGTTCTCTCCCACTTTATCCCTACAGGGGGATGTTAAAGTTTCTAAACATATGATAAGGTACCCAAGACATGCTGTGTATCCAGCAACAGGTAGCTAACTCAGGTGAAAACCAGCAAACCTTTAAGAGTGCACATGACAGCAATTGCTCACTTCGGATGTCAAACCAAGAATAGCATCCTTTTGAAACAGCAAGAAGAATTTAGGTCAGGAGAACATAATTACTCAAGTTGGAGTTTGTCCAGGTTACCTGGATTACTACTGCTAATAAAAGCAGAATGGGACCATCGGTGAGCACAAGTGATTAGGGCCTGTGTATAACAACAGCTTTTAAAGATACTAAGGTGAATTAACCATCCCTTTCCAACAGACTTTTGTAATGAGTTGTGCATCTGCTTTGTTAAACTCTCCCCTTCGTGCTGTGGCATTCAGTGGCTGCTTTCTGGCTTGTCACAGCACTAAAGGCAAATTATTTTTCCCTAAAGTTTAAATGCAAAAAATGACATATCATCAGTCTCCCACATTATGTAAATAACAAATAAAAAACATCTAGACATCTCTTTTTTGCATTTTGGTTTTGAGGGTGTGTGGTCTCAGGCCTGCAAGGAACCTCCAGATCAAACAGGATTAAGGGCTTTCCTTCCTATGAGCCCTAAACTGGCATCTTCAGCTCTAAACCTATTAGAAAGTCAATCAGTTCCCCCAAAACCTACTGCAATATGCACCTGTAAACCGCAGTATATTTCCAGATGTAGGTTAAGAGGGTAAACTGTGCAGCAGTCTTTGCAGGACGGGTGATTTGGTAGAACATCCTTGTCCACAGTTCGTCCCTGTGCTCGTGCCAACCCTGGCAGGCTGACCTGCTTTGTTATAATCTGTCATAAACCAACTCTTCTCTTTGCCTTCTGTGCACTTAGCTTTCAAAGAAACGAAAAATAACGAACAACTCGTTCTCAGAACAATAGTTCTTGCTCAAAGAAACAGAGGCAGACTTGGGCATGTTCAGGGAGGGACAATTCCTGACGGTTTTCCTTTCTGTGCTGGCCTGTCCCTTGCAGACCTATTTGCTGACTCACAAATCCTTCCATGTGGCAGACTTAAAAGACTTTATTATAAATACACTAATAATCTGAGCTGTCACTGCTGCTAAGCTCCTGCTTGGGGCACTGGTAATAATGAGTTCTTCTATTCCTTTATTTTCCATGAGGGAGAGCTAAACTGAATGGATTTGTTATCGGACATCTGCTCTGTAGGATTCTACAGCTACTTATTCCTACTTCCACTTTTGGGGGGGGGGGGGGGGATTTCCTTTTTTTTTTTTTTTTTTAAGAGAAAGGGGGGGGAAGAAAAAAAAAAAAAAGGAAAAAACAAATAAAAATGAGACAATGCTCCCCCTTTGTCTGTGTGAATTGTGTTAGCCAGCAAGCACTGCTGCAGTTAGTTACTCTGGAGGGCTGTTGTACTAAAGCCAGGGCCCAGGGAACAGCTCCCTGTGACTCTGCAGCTTGGTGAGAAGCACAGCAGTCATTTCTCCCCACCTTTCACCACAAGCAATGAGAACAGGACTGTACAAGCCGTTTTGTGTCCTGGAGAGAGACAACGGCTTCAGTTCAGGAAGGAGGCTGTGACTGGAGCTTTGCCATAAACAGGGGAAAAAGGAAGTCATGCAAAAAGTTCACTACCAACTGTTCTATCAGCAAGGCTTGGCTGCCCACCCTGCAGCCTTTCTCTGCTCCTTCCAGCTCCTAGGCCTAGAAGCTGGCAGAGTAGAAGAGCTTCCCCATTCATATTTTTATTCTGTGATGCTAATCAAGTAAGCTTGATTATGCCAGGGTTGACATTGGCAGGAATCATGAAACTAGAACCACCTCCCACCCCCTCACACTCCTCTTCTGTTCAGACCCAGAGTATTATTAATCCCCTAACACCAGTTCAGTTTAATTCCATTCTTACAGTCATGGCAAACATGTGCCAATCAGACTTTTGCCCCTAATTTGCACATGCATCTGAGTTTTGATCGTTACACCTCTAGAGATCCCCTTGGGAAAACAGGTCAGGAAAAAAAAATAATCTAAGGACAAAAATATTCTGCTGCTACAAAGGACTCTTTCTGCAAAACCTCTGCTTTCTTTGAGAAGATGCTGATTTTCATGGGTTAGCATGTAAAAAAAAAAAAAAAGAGTCCCCCAAACATGAAATACTTTGCTGCAGTTAAATTATCCTGCTTTGGCTTCGTGCCCAGGAAATATTTTGGGGTTTTGTACATACAGTTCTCTTGTGCATTTGCATTCAGAGCTGATAGGATTGATATTATAATTATTGCTAGATTGCTCTGCCCTGCAAACATTTCCTGGGTTGAATGCTTGAGATAGAGAGGGGGTAATCGCTCCTGAACTGTTTCTGTGGGAGTCTTCACGTTGCACCAGTCAGTTCATGGGCACTACTACTTCTTTATCGTCAGAAATACCATCTGAGAGACCACAGCTGCTCAGACCTGGTATCAAAACGAAAAGGAGGAGTTCTTCCCACAGCAGGCACCAAGGGCACTGCTGAACCGACTTCGCCGTGTAACAAATACGTTCTCAAAACACAACCAGATCAGACTGCGTGACTGAACGCCGCGCGTTCCGTTCTTCAAAGCACAACCAGACGATAACAATAGAATCCCTCACATCACCTTTACTTTCGTGCAGTATTTAGCAGTTCCTCGGATTGGTGCTGTTCCCATTGTTCCCATTTTGGCCATGCTGATCTGCTACTTTGGTTTAAAAATAAAATAATTTAAATAAATAAATAAATAAATAAAAGGTCTCTTTTCCTTCTGTCAAGTAAGAAACAAGCCGGGTTTGTCTGAAAGCTTAGAGGCATGTTCTTTAGAGAATGGATACAGTCTTCTTGGCTGAATTTTCCCTAATTCCTGTTTCATTTGCTATGCTGCAGGAAATCCCTCCACCCATAGAGCTGGCTCCCCTTCCAGCCAAAGGATGCAAGTGCAAATGTGTTGCTCTATAAGCTGCACACCACATGTGTGGAAAATCTGGGATGGATTTAAAGGGACTCCTTTCAGCAAATGGGCAGAATAAGCTGAAATAAATCAGGGAAATTCAGGTTCACACCAACATAGGTCCTCCAGCTTCTGTCAGTTGGTAATCTGGTGGTAAATTCCAGGCAGGTAGCAGAAGGGCAAATTGTGTAACTATGGAGCCACTGATAACATCCTATGTGACTCAGAGCAAATAAAGGAGAAGTTTTCCTCAGAAGCAGAGAAAATATTAGCTGTGAAGGAATTCCTTCTGTCCACCAGGGACAAAGGACATGAAGGTCACTCGGTCAAACAGAACTGCTTTTCACATTCAGGTTTGGGAGAGGAAGATGGTTCTGAAGTGTATTCAACACAGAGAATTAAATGGGAGATCCCCCTGAGCTATTCTGCTACACTGTGGGCAAGGAAAGGAATTCCCCAAATGCCCTGTTCATCAGATGCTCAGCCCATGGACAGAGCTTTGTGTAAACACTTCATTTGCATAAGTAAGATAAGGATAGAAAAATTAAAGATGTGATTATGCAGCTGTAAACAGATACCCAAGATGGGACCAAGCAAGCAGCTAGAGAGACAAAACCATCACAGTCCAAAAACTAGCCAAATAAATTCCCATCCATGGAAGATCACAGGACTCTTCTAAGCTGAGGTGTGCACACAGCTAACGAGCAGTTGCTTCTGCGATCAAGTTTGTAACCTTTGGGAGCAGGGCAGAAGGAGCAGATGAGGCAATAATCTCTTACACCACTCATACAAGATTTAACAGAGCTCATCTCCCAGGGCTCTAAGATTCTGGCACGCAGAAAACGCATCAAAGCTTTTCTGGCTGTGGTAAGGGAGAGTCTTTCCAAACAGAGCTATGCAAGACCAGCAGTTAGAGACCTCACCCCACCAAGATACTGTGGAACTGAAGAGAGCCACTGGCTTGGGTGGTTTCATTGCAAGGATCCTACTGATGTGAGTAACTGGAAAGCAAACACCTGATATTCCCACTGATAGGGAGAGCAGCTGCGTTTGCTCAGCCTCACAAAGCCGCGGAACAAAGGGCTCCCAGTACACAAAGGGGCCATGATAAAGCTGCTCCAGGCCCATCTGCTCAGAAGTGATTTCTGTGATGGAGAAAATAAGAACGAGGAAGAAAAAAAAAAAAAAAAGCCCTCAAAGTGTGAGTCTTTCTGGGTTTTAGCATGAATCCTTCACAGTTTGTGACTGGGGTTGCCATAGCAATCCTGAGCCTTTCTGAATAAAGGTAGATCTGAAGCGAGATACAAGTGGGCAGTGTCTGTGCCCACTCTGGTGTCTGCACACATTCAGAGCAGCCCTCCTGTCGCTGCCTGGGCACCTGCAGTAGCACCACACAGATGCCCGAATCACAAACTTTGGTTAAGGATTAATACAATTAATTAGCACAACTAAAAAGTGCCTTTTAAACCCAAATTCTTATTTCAAAGCCTGTTCCCAAAGCCAACTTCTTTCTTTGGAGAGGGACAGGGAATAGAGGTTGCTGGGCACAGGCAGTCAGCAAAGCTGGGCTTTTAGAGCAGGTTTTCAGGGTCTTAAAAACTGGTCTGGTTGGAGAGATTCCGGGCACAGCAAAGCTGGGTTCCAGACCCTACACAGTGAAATCAATGAGAATCTGAAGTTCTCTTTGGATATCAGGGCTGAACCTTGGATGGACAAAAAAACCCAAACCAAAACCAAACCAAAAAAACAAACCAAAAAAAAACACTAAAAGAAAAAACCAAACCAAACCAAAAGAAGCCAAAGCCACACAAAACCCCAAAACTAAACCATTCCCCCCCTGCCCTGGAACACACCAAGGTTATTTCTGCAAGGCACAGAGAAAACCAGCACCCATTTGCTTGCTAGAGCACACTTGGAATCCCAAAGGGAACCTTTAGCTCCTCGGATATATGGAGGGAGAGCACAATTCTGCAAGCAGTTTCTCTGGGGTCCTGCACAAAAGAAAGCCTGTAGCTCTGCCCTAAGTGAGGAAGAGATCCCACAGCAACCTCTATTCTGCAACTTTCAAACAAACTTTTACAGCAGGGAGGAGGAGGGCACGGGAGGTGGGTGCAAAACCACAGCCATGACACATCTCTCTCCAGGGTATCTGCGTTCTGCTCACATTTCTTGGCTTCTGGTTTCATTGTTATTTGTATGGGAGCTGAAGCCAACACTTCTGCAAGTCTCTGATCACTAGGGAAGGCACTGGCAGCTCCAGCTCAGCACCAATGAGAACCAGATGTATATTACACCAGAAAATAAGGTCAAAGCAGCCAGCTCCGCAAGGCCCCCTGGAATTAAGAGGAAAGATTTGCAAGGGAGCTGGAATAGACCCCTATTTCTCAGACAGGTTCTTCACCATCCTGAGCCCTGGCATTTGTTAACACAGCACTGTATGCCCCAGGGGCTACCTGCTCCCTGAGAAAAACCAAGATGGGGATGCAGGAAGTAACCAGGTTATCCTACTGCCTTTGGAGAACTTTGTGATGCTGGTGGTTTTGGTGTATGTTAGTTTGCAAAAATGGGCCAGGATGGCAAACACATTGACTTGTTTCTTCCCAAACAGTGTTTCTGAATCTGACTTAGTCTGTTTTAAGGGGAGGTTCCCAACTCAGTGCTATTTGGAGAGGTTTTCCAGAGAACACATTACTAAAGACATCGTGAGGAGCTCCTGGGAGCTTAGTGACATAGCAGTAGTAGTAAGATATTGGGTAACAGCTGCCAAGAACCAGCTAAGCATGATCTAGAACCATCTCTTTCATTGTGCCAGAAGCAGCAGCTTGGGGGGTGGGGGGGGGTAAGAACCAACCACCAAATTGTTTGAAGTAATACATTTTTAGCCTAACCAGCTCCACAGTTCAGGACACTGGAGGGTCAAACAAAGTTGCATAAGCTGGCATTGCCACTAAGACAAAAAAAACCCTTGCCAAACTTCTTTTCTGGCCTTTGGCTGGTTCCTAAATCTTTGACCCATCACAAGCCATAACAGGCCTCCTGGAGAGTGAAATCCACAGCCCTTCTTTGGTGCTCAGTTTGTGTAAAAGCAACAGGGTCTGCCTCTGGACGATGAGTGCCGACGAGGCAAATGATGGTCACTGGGGAAAGTCTCATGCTTGTTTCGGTGTTCATCAGGGATTTGGGAAGCAATATTCTCAGTGAAAGTGTCAGAAGTTTTCACGCTGCTAGGAAAGGGGGGAGAGTTCACCTCCATTAGCCAAAAACACTGCAGTAACCTTGCTTGAGAAGGCAGCACAGCGTGGCTAGGCAGGAGAAGCTGCAAGAGAGGGAGGCTGAGTACTAGAACTTCTCCTAACACTTGAGACAACATCAGCACTTCATGTGGATTGCAGAGAATGTTTTCTTCTATAGACTTACATGCATTTTTATTTTGTTACCATAGTTTACCCACTTTTGACCCAAAAAATAAAGCCAGACCTGCAGCTACAACGCACAGCTTTCTTTTTTTTTTTTTTAACAGAGCTCTTGTTTAATGTTCACTTGGCTATAGTGGCTTTTTAATAACCCCCTGGATTCAGTGTGCTTTGTGCTGCTGCCTGCTCGGGGAGGGCAGTTATTGTGCACATTATTGTGGGTACTGCATTAAACATCTGCTGTGTGCAATCAGCACACTCTCCAGCTGAGCAAATCGTTGGGTGTTGTTGGGACTCTGCTTGGTGCTGCGGTCATTTACTTAAGTGAAAAAAAACCCAACCCAAAACAACAAACCCTCCAACCTCTCCTGCAAGCCTTAAGAAGGGACTTCTGTTCGTGCCAGCTGTCAGGATGGGAAAAGCACTGTAATTGGAGCGATTAAAAGCTCACAATGGCAACAGACAGTGCTGCTCCATTTAAGGTGGAGGGAAGCTGTCTTCTAAGAGTGACATGGCTGTTCCTGCAAAGCCTGCAAGGTTGGATCAGTCTTCCTCTTTGCACCAGTAGTTGTAATTCTGCAAAGCTCAGCCCCAACCTAAACACTTGCAATAAATACTGGGGAACTGAAATATAAAGGGCTCTGTTAACCTCCAGGCTGGACAGATTTGTGTTTTAAAAAGATCCTACTTTGATGCATTAGGCAGCAAAATTGCCTCTACTGTAATAACCAGTGAGGTGAGCAGAGGAAGGCTCTTAGGTATTATCAGCAGTGCAGGAGCAGTGTGGTCTGGGAGAGAGACATTTCCACCTGTATTGGATAGGACTTGGGAAGATATCAGAGATAAGGATCTAGAATCCCAGTAGAAATTAGTGCCATCCAAATCAATGGAATGACAGGACATTTGAATGGACTACACCAGTGGACTTTTGCAAGCGAATCTGCCTCTGTCTCCCTCAGAGCTGATGCACATGGTGTGGGTGTGCAGGATATTGGAATATTATATAGGTTTTCTGGAAAACAGTTTCATGTTTCCCAAGCATAAAGGGGACCTTGAGGAAAAACAAACCATGCTGTCCTCTATCTCTGAATGCCTCCTCTCCGTGCACATTTTGTGCTGGATAAAAATAGCTTTAAACCCTAAGTAAGCTTCTTATATTAAAAAAAAAGTTTCAAGTGGACAAAGGAGGCACAACTGAGACACCAGAGAGGCCTTTGGTTTTGGTGTCTTCAACTTGAACTGCCATCCTGCTGTCATTCTGTCTGGGCAAGAGGGAAGTAGCTGACATTGAGACACTGCTTGCAAAGAGCAGAGCAAGCAGGAACAGGGGGATGTGTGCAAACAGGGTGTGACTGGTTAGTTCTCCTTTCTGCATTTCTCTCTCAGGATCAGACCAAGTTCCTTTTCAAGCCTAACTGGAAGCAGTGTGAAAAGTTAATCACAGGGAAAAAAGACAAAAAAAAAAATCTATCCTGCATATCTCAGCAATACAACAGGAGAAGATAGTGAACTTACAAGTTGGTCAAGATCCTGGCTGCAGATGAATCATCTGTGATCAGGCCATTTCCATAGCTTTTCATTTTGAAACTCTCTCACAAATACTGAAGTATTTCTAGTGACACGCGCTTAACTTATATCTATTGTAATTATTCCTGAGCTGTAGTTCAAAGGAGAGGAGAGGAAAGTCAGAGAACAGGATATGAGATTGCTTGGCATACTTTTAAGCTGTAGTGTATGAAGCACTAGAGGTCTGTAGATTAGTCCAAAGGGACTGAGAGGAGAACTAAAAAAAAAAAAAAAGCAAGCCCATTGCTTTGCTAAATTTATTAATCATGGGTCCACAAACAAAAAAAGGGTGGAAAAAAAACCTAGGCAAGATATTCAGACACCTGATTCCATTTCCCAGTTCTACTAGTCTGCTCCTAGCTTGCTGCAAGATTTCAGGCAAGCTTGTTCTCTTCAGAGGTGTTTCCCCTCAAACACCCCTCCCCAAATGACCCACCAAAAGACAGAGTCATCTCTTGCAGTTACCCACCCTAAGACCACCTTGGAGGATTACAGCCCTCATCCTGAAAATTGATCTTTGTAGAACTAGAAAGAAAAGCATTCCTGTTGTTTGCTATGACTGCTATTCCCCTAAGAGCTCTTTTGGCCAAACCTAGAGTTCTGTGGGAATTCCTGGGGTAGAAGCAGGACAGGCAGCAAGCTGGTGGAGCAGACTCCTAAGCATCCTAGATGGGGTCCAGCTTAAAAGCCGAGAAGCGTGTTGAATCCCTCACTCACTTAATTCTAGCTACTACAGCTTGTGAAGGTCACAAATAAAATCTAGAAAGTAAAAGAAAAGTTGGCAGTAGAGGCCAGAATTACCTTTAAATTTTTCCAGTTTCTAATGTATAGAAAAACCAAAAATATTCCACATTAGCAGATAAGATTTTTTTAAATATAAGCATGAAGGAAACAAAGAGCAGACACTGTAGAGGTGAGAATGAGACAGAGAGGTTCTTACTGGACACAGAACTTAACTCAGTGCAGATACTGGTCTCAAAGGACTGCAGAAGGGAATCACTACCCCAAAAACCAGTGTTTCAGGAGACAGGGCTTATGACCTTTCAAGGTACCTTCAAGCTGTGTTAGCAGCAACAAGGAAATCCCAACTTGGATCCATAACCCACGGAAGCCAGGACTCAAGGAGTATCCCAGTGCAACAGTCCAAAGTGACACTCCCTTACCAAACATAAAGCAAGAGTCAACCCACAGTAGATTCACACATCTGTTCCTAAGAATAAATGCTCCCTGACCCACTCCCAGCACCACAGGCACTTGGCATTGTTACAACCAGGGTCTCAGCCCAAAAGAGCAGGAAGCCAGATGAAGGTGGGTGAGATCTCTTCATAAAACAGAAACTGCTTCTCTAGATAGCGCTGCAATTTCTTACCAAACAACCCTTCTTAGGTTGACCTGAGGGCTGGGCTTCCTTTTTGTGAGTGACTGGTCCCCTGGCCAGGAACACAGCTTTCAGGAGAGTTGCAGTACTTTCTCCTGCTCAGTACAGAGAGCCCAGCCAACATCACAAACATGTCCCTCAGACTGGCTTTCTGTGGCTAAAGGCTTCACGTGATGTCCCCAGCACACGGTAATACCGCCTTTTTCTTCCTCATAGGTACCCAAGAGGCCACAATGTGAACCTGGCAGGAGACTGATCTGGCTTTAAAATCAGGTGATTTTTAAGCTGGATCAGTTCCCTGATCCACTTTGCTGTATAACAAATTCCTTTGACAAAATCAAGAGCAGGACAAGT
This sequence comes from Todiramphus chloris collaris, assembly GCA_025345505.1. Lineage (NCBI taxonomy): Eukaryota > Metazoa > Chordata > Aves > Coraciiformes > Alcedinidae > Todiramphus > Todiramphus chloris. The sequence continues at coordinate 18,688,979 of JANVCC010000037.1, read as the reverse complement.
GAAAAATGGAAGGAACTAGAAGGGCAAGAACACAGTAATCCAGCATTACCACTGAATAAAGTCATTCAAGTCACAAAATCACCACAGAAATCACATTACCATGCCTTAGGCAGAATTAGGTATTAGTACCAATAATGGGGAGTTGTGGAAAGCTACTTGTGCCCTAAGATTTTTACATCCCAGCCCAGGTACAAGATGTGCGTTAGCTCTGAAAACCGTCAGGAAGGGATTTCAGAGAGTCCCATGTTTTTTAATTGCTCCTTTCTTCCAAAGAGTTTAATGAGGAGATACCTTAGAAATTGTGGAAAGGCCTCTTGTACCTGGTTAGTAACAAGTCAGGGGCCAAGTCTGCCACTTTGTTAGTACATCAAGAGGGATTTCTGCGCGTGTCGTACACTCAGAGTAGATAATAAGGAATTATGTCTAATTTAACAACATACCTGAATAAGGCAGAAGTAAGCACTGCAGAACTGTCAATACTGTCGATGTTCCTTGAATTTCCACTAGAACTTTCGATGGGAGATTTCACCAGCAGGGAAGAAACCTCTGAAGAAAAGAAATAAATGTGCCAGTCACTTAATCTTTCCTTTTAAATGAAGCACTGAATTCATCAGCCACTGTAGTGGGGACAGGTGTTAGGCTGAAAAACCATAACTCTCCTGCTTCAGTATGTTAGTGTCTGAGAAAACGATTTATTCCTGCTGTCCAGGAAGGCTGGAAATTGCTAGAGAGCAGGGAAGCTGCCCATGCAGTGCTTTACAGGACCTAAAACTGGAAGCAACAGAAGTACAGCATTGCTAAAGAGAGAAAACTGAAGGGGAGGGGAGGAAAAACCAAAACCACTTCCACCTGTGTTAAAGGGGAAAAAGGAAGGGATTTACAATCAAGGCATGATTCTTGGGCTCAATGAAAGAATTACTGAGTGAAACTTTGTGGCCTCCAGTATGTAAAAGGCAGGTTAAAGCTTGAGAATGCTCTCATAGGCTTTGAAAAATGGACACACTGTAGAGCCACCAAGGAAACAGACCTCTGAATGAAAACACATGCACAAAGAGCACTAAACAGCTTCAGCAACAAGCCCATTCAAGGTGACACAAACAGATGACACAGGCAGTGTTGCCACACACTACACTGATGCTTTCCTAAAAACAGAACCAAGTCCCTCAGAGTAAACAGGGCACAAGAACCGACTTGGACTTGAGCCGAGTATCACGCACAGTAAAAAGATTATACTGGTGAATGCATTTTGTACCCATTGCAAAAGCCCAGTATAAGACATACATTGCTCAGCCAATTTCTTTTCTCCCAGGTTTTTCCCATAAGCTTTTAAACATTGCTTTCAGTGGGAATGTCACCTTCAAAAGCACATGGCCCCAAGTCTTGAAGAATCAGTAGGATGGTGTGTGCACTGCAGCAAGGGAAAGGCAGCCAAAGTGATAGGAAGCAGAAGATTTAGCACAGAAAAGTGTAGATTGAACAAGAAGTTCCTGAAAAAAAAGGATTTGGTACACCACCATTTAACATTTAAATCACCAGGCTTTCTATTTATTCCTAATGCATCTCATAATGGGGAAAAATATTTTGGCTTTTCCCTCCCCGATAACAATTATAGGTGATGGTCCTCGGCTTTGAAAACTTTATCCCCAAAATTATCACTTATCTGCTCTGTTATTACACAAGTGTTTTACTAGAGATAGTCAGAAACCTAATTTCCAGCCTTGATTTCTCACCTTTTGCATTTAAACACATAACTCCAAACATACCAGCTATTAGCTGCTTCCAGAAGCTTTCCAGTCAAGAAGTGTAAATACAGAGGTATTTGAGAAACTACCTATCAGATTAGAGATCCATTACTCCCCGTGAGCACAGCCTACCAGCAAGCTAGGATTTATTTATTCCGGAGATTCATGAATAATTTCTAACAACAGCTCCATCTGAGGATCTTGCAATTTGTAAGCAAACAAAGGAAGAGGCAGAATCTCTCCGATAAGTTAGTTTTAATGAATTATTTACTGAAGCTTCCTGTATAATGATGTAGAGACCAGTTCTACATTGGCAGACAGAACTAGGATAACAATGCAATGTATTTTTCATCTTTTGTTCCTACAAAATGACAAAGACTAGAAACGTTCCTATTTGTATCCTTCATCGCAACCTTTATCATCACCCAAAGTGGATTTAACATACAGCATCTGATGAAATATCTACTGAGCTGGCATTGCAACACTGATTTCTGCTTTTCTCTAATAAAGCAAAAGGGGACTCTTAGAAATTTGAAGGCAAATTCCAACAAAACAGCTCTAAAAACCTTTGAAAGACACTGGCAGAGACTAGTTTGCCAACAGAGCGTTCCTTCCAGCAGCCTTACCCCAGGGCCTCCTCAAAGCTAATCAATCACTCTCTACCCTTGTCCTCATCATTTCCTTTTAAGCAATAGCTGGAAATAGCCCCATCTGCTTTAAAAATCAAAAAAGCAGCAGCTGGTGATCAGTCCTCTTTATAGAAGTCTGTGAGACTTAAGGATATTGTCCTGAGCAACTCAGTCAAAATTAATTATAACCTAGATGGAATTAATTAGAGGCTATCTTTATTTCATCTCCATTGTTGTGCAGACAATTGTTTAGCTACTCCTCACATGACTTGGTAATTACAGTAAGATGAAACCACTTAAAATGAAATGTCCTGAATGGGCTTTGACTTAGATTTACAAGAGTGTGTTTGCGGAGGTGGGGGGGGACAAAGCAAGCTGGTTGTTAAATATATAGCAGATCTACACACACACACAAAGATTTGTCAGTTCTTGATGTCAGCCAGTTGTGGCATCAAAGCAGAGAAGTTCCTTCAGAACAACCCACTTCAGCAAATGTATGTGAGAAAGCCAAGGAGCTGAGAAGGCAGGGAAAATTTAACTACAGGGGTTGTAGAAATGACCAGGGCTTCGATACGACTCAGATCATTCGTATGGTTGAGGACTTGGTGTCTCTGTTCTGAAATCAATCCATCAACACAGAAAAAAAGAAGTCTGTACCTATTCAATGTATAAATATACACAGCTATATGGGGTGCCTGAGTGTGTAGATACGTGCTTGTAACATGTATATTTATTTTACAGACACATTCATATACATTTGCTCCCTGGGGAAGATGCTTTTTCTCCTTTTCTGCCAGGAGGCATTTGTCTGTTATTTATTAGGTGATCTTAGTAGGTGATGATCAGATGTTAAAACACTTTGCAGCTGGGCACGAGAAGAGGTGCTGGTAATTTGCCATACCTAGTGAGAAGGTGTCTTAAAGATAGAGGAAAATCCAGTCTTATACTCAGAAGTGTCTTTCTTTTCTTAATTAAAAGGAAAAAAAAAAAGACCAGCTAGGAGCAAGTTATCTCTATTGTAGAGAATTTTTGCTGGAATTCTGTGGCAAGTTTCAGAAGATTCTAGATTCAGGAAACATTCCCCTTACATCTGAAGGCCCTAAGAAACCTCCTGAAACCTGTCACACATGAGGAACCAATAGTTTTATCTTGCACTGTGGGAGGGAGTTCCTTTAGGCACTTCAATACCAATCCAGATCAAACGGCTCTAATAATCAGCATTTCCCCCATCTACCATCAAGGCCAGCATCTGCCTTCAAGTGATGCAGATGCTTCCCAGACTGGGGGATTTCAGACAGCTAAAAGGAAGGAGTCTCATCAGGACTGAAAAGAGGCAGTGGCAGTTTGCTGTTTGGTTAGGAACCACTGCTCTCATTACTGACATCTTTGACTGGATTACAGGAATCTGATTCTCTAGCTTGACAGTATAAAAATCATTTGAGAAGAGCAAATAAACCCCCCTTTCCTTTAAGAGAGGGGAAACCACATCCATCTAGTTGAGACTTCTCCCTATAAACACAGAAAAGCTACGTTTTTCACGTGTAATAATGTCTCTTGCACGTGAGCTTGTGGGTGGCTAAATCCCAATGGACACAAGATGCTTCCAGGGGTAATAAAGAAACTATCCCTTGTTGCATCTGGCAAATGCACGCTTGGTGCTCCGGGGAATTAAGCTAAACTGAGTCTGTAACACAGAAGGGAAGGTGGAGCTGAATGCTTAACTTATGTGATGCCTGCTACTAGGAAGACCCAGAGGCCCTAGGTCATGAAGACACTGTTTTTAGAGAGTGAAATCCTATGAAATTATCATGAGTTTCAGATGTATAATACATGAGGAGGCAGGGAGGTCCACGCTCAATCTGCCTTTTCTCGCACGTAAGTGGCTCAGAACAGCACTTTTGCCTCATCAGTCATGTGGCAGCCGTGAGAGAAGGATAGAAATTGCAAAGAAAATTAGTTCTTCTTGATAGCAGTAAGTGGTCAGCTTTCTCCTTTCTGAAAATCTTACACACAGGAGCAACAATATGTTGAAAAGCAAAAAATGAGCTAATTTTGGGGACAGGCAGAGGCCCTTCAAGCCATTCTAGATTAACCCAAAACTTTTCTGAGAGCAGTTCAAGGTAAAATGAACTTTCTGCAGCAGTACAACCACCTCTGGTCCTACACTACTGATTTTCACTCAGGTGTACAGAGTTACACCCAGTGTTATGGCTTTGTGGACTAAAATGCTGCCGGTTAGGTGAGACAAACACAAAATGTTCAGAAAAAATGTCAACTTTAGAACTACACGACTCTCTTATGGTTGTCACAGGAATGCAGGAACAACTGCCTCTAGCAGCAAATGAAATAAAACGTGAAGATGCACAATTTCCTTAGACCCTAACAATCCTGTGACAAACTGATTTCATTTCAAGACATAGAGATTTTTCCTTTTTTTTTATCCTCTGGACAACAATTGCTGTTTAGGGAGTTGCTTCCCAGAAACACTGCAGTAAAAGACTGAAACTGTAAGCAGGAAAAGGTCACCGATTCCATTCTGTTCAGTAAAGCACAGAAAAATGTGATTAATCCAAAGAAAATATATGTGTTTTTAAAAATTTCCTCTTCCCATTATGTAAGGGCTTTAATGAATAGGAATTTTAGTCTAAATCCAGACTGGCCACAGAAGCTCCTCATAAGTTTTGAAAAAATCTGTGATTTATTTATACATGCAAAATCCAAATTATTTCACACACTGTTGTTCAAAGGTCTCTCTGTGATGCAAGTCTCATTTTAATCTTAAGAGCATAAGACAGACTATTTACAGTACCTCCTGCTCTAGAGGAGGATCTTAAAACCTTGTGTCCCAACCAGGCACACTATAATTTCCCACATTTAATTAGAAAATAGATGAGATCAGTTTATTTAAACTGGTACTTGAAGTAAGCAATGAAGTGCTTCACTTAATAGGACTATGTGCTGTAAATCTGGCCTTTCATTACATGTACAGTTCCTAGCACAATAGGTTTCTAGTAGCAGGCAGAAGCTTGCAGGCATTGCTTTCATAAAAACACGCTGTTTAAGAATATTATGATGTATTTCCACTGCCTCTGGGGGACTTACACAAATACAGCCCATTATCTGTCCTTATTACAGAGAACTAAATGTGCAATTAATTGGCGATCTGTAGTGGATTATGGAAACATTCCAGATGGATGGGGATTTATCAGAGTATTTTTTCAGCAGCAGCTACTGTAATTTCCTAAGTTTGGGACACTGAACTTACCAGAATTTATTTCTTTATCAGGTAGGTCTTCTGAGTGAGATTTTCCATTTCCTTTTACCTCAGAGGCAACAGCTCAAGATGTAGCACAAAGCCTCTGTGAGATAACGCAATGCTGCTACAGCAGACGTGCCTTTGTGATCAGCCAGACAAGATGATGTGTGGGCTGAACGCTCCCTCAAGAAATGAAAATGCAATCAATTGACTTAGTTAATATTTTGCTCTGTGGGAAAAACTCCATCAGACAGTCTGGAGTTTCATTAATCTGTGGCGTTGCAGGAGCCGGGGCAACCTGAGCAGAAGGAAGATGCTTTGTGTTTCATTCTCCCCTGCACCAGCCCTCCTTAGCAATCTGGGGGCAGGGGGGAGTTGTTAACCTTCCTAGCCTTGCCCTCCAGTGTCACTGTGGTTTGGTAACGCAGAATAAAACTGGGCTGACATATCTGGAGCTGTGTCACAGATGGCTCTGCTGTCACTGGGGCCCGTGGCCATCAGGAGGGAAAGCTCTCCTGGAAGCTGAATCCAGACAACATCCAGAGGAGGCCGGCAGAGCTTGGCAGTACATCAGGAGCTAGGGTGGGGGTTTTGAACACATCACTTTCCCAGGGACTGGCCTTCAAGCCATTCAAATACGATGCTACTGCTGTGCACAAAGCTTATCAAGGTACTTTTTCTTTAGTGAGATAGAAAGAAAATGTACATAGAGCTCCTTCTGCTCTTGATTCTTTCAGCCATTTTGAGCATACCAGAACAGCAGCTGCTGTTACGATGCACAGTGCATATGCAGCAGAGGGAGGACAGACCATAGGAATAAGCCCTCCCATCTCATCACTCCCTCAGGCAAATTCATACAGTTCCTTCTGTGCAGTATTCATAAGTATTGTTGTTCATTAGACTACCTAGCCTAGTGCAGATAAAAAGTCACCTTCAAACAGCACTCATGTCATATAGCAACTCTTGTTCTATGGTCTCAAGACTTCTGTTTTCTCCCCTCAGCATAAGTACACATGGGAACTACTAAAATGCATGGCTGAGGGTTACATTCTTGCTTGTCTAGGTATAGTTCCCTACAAGTGAAGAGCTTACTGCTTTTTCTATACGCCCAGCAAGTATCAGAATTCTTGTAAAGGTTTATAAATGCCTATTTGCATAGACCACAGTTCAGCCAAGTAACCGAATACTCATGTGAACTACATGCCCTGCTTTAGGAATTTTCACTTTAATGTAACTTAAGATATGCATCTGACTGTAAAATAAAATAACTTCTTACTCTTCTGGCTCTATTAAGCCTTCTGCTGATTCCCCTTCCTCTTTGGCACTTGCCACTCTTATTTATTTTCTGATTGATAATTGCCCTGCTTTACATTTCCATCAATAGACTGACATGCATCCAGTGAATCTCCAGATTGCTTTTGCCATGTGTTAGCATTAATAATTAATGGCACCAGCTGATTGTTCCAAGTGACCCATTATCATGTCAGGGCAGAGAAGAACCAGAGAGAAGATAGGATTCATTTCTGAATCTCCAATTTCAGTATCAAAGTTCAAAATCAAAACACCATCAGCAACATAAATCTCTTTCTCTCAAGAGATCTATTTATTCTGAGAGGTGGCCAGAACAGCCCCAGAGCCTGAAAAGCAGATATTACCATGCTCAGGGGTTTTTAAACGTAAACTATTGTGTTCTCCTCCAGTATGTGACATTTCTCAGGGCTTTTCTGACATTTAAGTATCATCCAGGCATTTAATAATAATAAAGAGGAGAAAAAGAATGGGAAAGGGGAATATACATTAGCATGAAAGATTAAGGGAAATGAATATGTATAGGACACAAAAAAGAATCAAATGCTGGTGTACAATGGGATGCCACAGAGCAAAGTGGAAGAGCTTCTGTTCATTAGATGTTGATATAACGGATTTAAATAAAATTGAATAAAATCTAATCTAAATGCTAGAATAAAAAGACTGGAATGACCAGCTAGGGAACAGAAAGGGTTTCTGCCTCTCAGGGGTCAGATCAGTGGCTGACCGACAACAGTTGCAGATGGTCTGACAGCAGAAGCCTGCAAAAATTAAAAATTACAGAGTTAGATCAACTCTGCTGGTTCTTTTTAGCCTCATTCTTTATTGTTCTCCTAAAATAAGAGCTATCCTCTAGCACAAAAAAAAAAAGTACCTTGACACAGACGTCTCAGCAGAGTTGGTATCTTATTAATTTATATCATGTCTCAGATTACATTAGCTTCTATGTGCGTGATCCTAAGACACTACCATTCAATTTTACAAGAATAATTGATACTTCAGCATCCAGACAGTAAATTCTCCCACTGAGAAAAAGCAAACAAACAAACAAATGACAGCTCATAAATTTATTCCAAGTCATGAGAAAAGCTTTACTGGAGATAGCACTGCAGAGCTTATTACCAGCCTGCTGTTAATGTAGGGCTCCCTGCTTTAAGATTATTTAAGGATGACTAACTCATGTTACATTTATTTCCTCTACACTTGCCCTGGGCTATAAGAAAAGCAGGAATCAGTTAACTATTTGGAGGAACTTTCAGAACAACATTCAGAAACTCAACACAGTATTTCCGTGGGGTGCGATATCGCGTGAAGTTCTACCACAAGAAATGAAGACAAACCCAAACATGTGAAAAATCATGTCTTGTCCAATGCCCTGGGTTATAAAAGCACAGGAGTGTTCTAAGTGTGATAGCAATTTAGTGAAGGGAAAGTCAGTATCTGAAAAGTTACAAGGACAATATGCAGTTGAGTAGGATTCACTGTTTTCCACTGTGTCCATTTTCTATGCCCATGCTTTAGCCAAAGCCAGAACTTCTCACTCCCCATTCTTACACTGAGCCCTTACAGAATGCAGGAGCTTTCTAAAAAGTCATCTGATCAGTACGATTTCCAGCAAATGACTCACTTTTTTAATCCCCTCCATGTAACAGCAGTAGGGCACAGGAAACCAGCACATTTATATTGTCCCTAGTTGGCTGTGCAGCTAGAAACTGTACTGCTATGACTTCATCCCCACCCAGGGACTTGCTGCTGGAGCAGGCTGATCATCACATTTCAGTCATGACAAAACGGGGGGGGGGGGGAAACTGTGCATGGTTATTTAAAGCAATTAGCAAATGGCTTTTGTGTTGGGTCTGATATTGATTCACTCTTAACTGTGTTTGGCTTTCAGTGATGCTTATGTATGGTCAGCAATCCCATCCTACCAGGAGAGTCATCAGGTCTTGCACATTTAGGGACTGGGGGGGTGTTCTTTGTTTAGGATTCAGAGATTAGCCTCTGATGTAAATTGCAGATATGATCTCTCAGGTTACAACAGTATGGAGAAAATGTGCCTAAATAAAATATTCCTGCATTCTGACCTAATGGAGAATACCTAACCTACCCTTGGATCTTTTGCTCCAAAAGATGGGCTGGTAACTCCAGCCTTGGATTAAACACAGGGAACAACCCTGTCCCAGTTTAAGGAACAGCTAGATGAGCTGTCATGCTGCTCCCAGCTCAAATGAGATTATCATGCCCTAGTACAATGGTACCTTAGACATTATGGTTCCATAACGTCTTTTACTCACATAAATTAAGAAGAACTCTATGGTAAGCAAAAGTCAAACATTTCATCTTAGTGGACTGCACATTTGAAGGTACTTATTACCCACAAAGAATTAGGTACATTGTGATTCTTCTCTGCAGGAAAGGGGAACCAAGATCCTCTCCAGGGATTTTCTGAGGAGTTCCCAAAACCCACCCCTTTATCATTTCAGAACAGCAGCTACTAAACCACTTTGACCATGGAGTACCAGCAGCTGTCTCTCTTAATTTTTCCTGGAAAGGTTACAAGTGCAAAAAAACACTAGAAAGATCCTTGCAAAGCAGCTGTGGATTATTTATGATGTCTTTACTACCCACAGTCTCAACTGGAGTGTTTCACATTGAAGGAGTATGGCTGACCCATGAATGGTCTATAGAAGAGACAATCCTGGCAGCCCCCTACTGAAAATGGGACCTATCGAGGGAAGAAAATACAGATAGTGAGAGCCTCTTTCCAACAATAAAGCACATTGAGTACTAATTAATCTATAAAGCTACAATATGAACAGACTGGCTAGATCCTCTCTGGTTATTGTCCTGAGGTGCCAACACAGTGCTACTGGATCAGTTGAAGTACAGAACAGTGGGGTGTATGACTGCATTTCTTGGGGTTACATAGGCACGTGACTTTCTGTGTACCAAAAACCTGCCTCAAGTCCGCGCTCGTTGTGCAGTGCCATTTCTTCCCAGACGTTTCTCACTTGTGTTTCAAAAACCTGCCTGAAGTTTCTGGTGTCAGGTCTGCAGATTTTCCTTCAAGGCAATCATTTTGCTTGCCCAGCGCACTGTTCCTGGAAGGGGACAGCAACACTTTCCCACTCGAGATGAAGTAAGGGGAAGAAATAGCCTTAAAAAAATCAGGCCTGTTGTCATGGAAACCAGAACAAGGATTTTCAAGACCAAACTGGATGTGTTTATAAATCAGAGATGAGGAAAATCCTACACGTTTATACCAGTACATGAAGTGGAAAATGCCTGTATTATAGGAAATCAGATATTTACTAGCTCAACAAACGCTGCAGTGTGAAGCAGTACGTGAGGAATTATTTTCTGTAATACAACATGATCTTGTCAGAGCCACTGGTCCACGTGGTTGAGAGAAAGGCAGCAGTAGCCATAGAAACAGCCTGCTCTTCCTGAGTGGCAGAAGGTATCGTGTAACACTCTGTTTTGGTGGTGGCCTCATGCTCCCACCAGCTGGGTAGCTGCTTTTGAGTGCAAGGGGCTTTTTGGTGCACCTCGAGCCCCTGAAAGCAGCACGTTTTTATTCACCGCTTGGCAGGTGCACTGGCTCGGAAAGGAGGGACCTAAGGGAGGGGGGTCCTGTCTGCAGGATGAGGAGAAAGGGGGGCTCCAGGGGTACTTGGAACAACAAGGCTATTTTTCCCCTGTGCTGTTAGAAAGTGTATTGCTTCAGCACTTGAGTAGAATCAGGACCATTACGCCCTGTGCTCATGCAACACTTGTAAGGACAGTCTGTTGCAGCATGACTTCAAGGAGCTAGAGAGAAGTACAAGAGAACAACTGACCTGCCTGAGGCCATAGAACAAGACAAGGACAGACCTTGGGGGGAAAAAAAAAAAATTGTTTAAATTTTTTACTGAGTTTTCCCATCTCTTAATTCAGGAGCTCATTTTTTCTACCCCATTGGCTCCCAACCACATGCACAGAGTGTTTCACTGCTTCACCTTCCCCCCCTGAATATCCTCTTCCCCCTGTCAGCTGCTAATACAGAGCCCAACCTAAAGGCCTGGCAGAGCTTGTTGGTTGGGACTTTGATCTATGACATACCTCCCATTTAATGTTGGAAATCACCACTTTCAACTGCAACCTGAGCCCTGTCTGGGGACACGTGGGCTCTGAGTCACCTCTAGCATCAAATGATTTACACAGCAGCCCTTCAAAGCTATCACAGCTCTGTTACGATCTTGATCTCACTGCTACCTTACTCAGTATAAAGGTACATGTTATCTTCTCTCTTGTGTAATGCATTATAGGGCTCAAGCTGTAAAAAGCCAGTCTGACCTTCAAGACAGCTCATTATTCTGTGAAAAGTTGGGATTTACAGTTTAAGACCATTAGTTGTTAATGATAGTTTCACTCTGGTGTAATAAAGTGCAACCTGAAAACAGAAAATAAAGAGAAAGCTGTTATGTTCTGCTCTGGAGAGGGTCTGAGAGAGGTAGATCTGCCACACTTGTTTTGTGAAGGCACTGGAATACCCACACGTGGGATAAACACAGAGGTGGAAGCAATTTACTGCCCTGCCTTCCTCCCAGAGCTTATGGCTCCTGTAGTCAGGCCAGCTGGAGCACACAGGAAACTGCTCCAGAACCAGGCTTTTATAGGCCAAAGTCTTGAAAAAATGCTGTGACTGATTGGAGTAATCTGGTGATGCTGAAATGTGCAGGGATGTGGATGTGTATTGTAGCCATGGAGGCAGCAGCCTCTGGGAAAGGTATGAGGCAGGAACAACTTCATCTCTCACAGTTTAAACTGGTGTCTCACCTTTTACCAGATACTCCTGGAGCAGAGATCCCAGCACTGAGCAGTCAGCAACAACAGGGTGCTTCCATAATCTGCACTGGTTTGGCAGGTATTGCTTTGGGCAATAACCATCCCATCATGGGCTCTTGTTTACTCAGTGAAAGGCAGGCCAAAGACTTTGGACTCTGATGGACATGCTCCACTTAACCTGGAGAGGAATATGGGAAGCTGTCAAAAAGATGAGCAATGGTGAAAAATAAACAGCACTGCAGAGAAAGAAAATTAACAGGTAAAATCCAGCCCAGGTGGTAGGGAAGAAACGAGGAATATGGAAGAAGCAGCTGCAAGTAACTATTAAAGCTGGTTGCACAAACACCATGAAGTTGCAAGAAATTGATGTTTACTTACTGGCTCTTAAAATCACACAAGCCCTGCTCATATTTCTATCAGTTCTTTTCAAAACCTAGGAGTTGGCCATCCAGCAGATGGCAAAACACTGGTTTCTGGTTACATGGTAGGTGTAAATACTGGACCAAGAAACACAGCTGTCCTGCTGAAAAGACTTCCTTCTCTAGTAACTACAAATTGAAGATATTTGCAAGGGGTTTTCTCCTACTGTCTGGAGGAAAAGAGAGGGCATCTTTATGCATCAAAGAGGTGAACAAGAGTGAAATTGAGTTCAGGAATGTTACCAAGACTTTCCCGTCTCCTGTTCAAACACTTTTTTGTTCGCCAGACACAACGCTCTAAAACAGTTTGACTTTTCTTCACTGTATTTCCACCTTATTGTCTTCTCTGGTGTTAACACTTCCAGGGTTTTGCATCGGTAGACCAAACAGTCTAACCACAAGAACACGACTGTGATAGCACCCTGGGAATATCTGTGTTCACACCCAGTTCATAAAATCCAGGCCACGATGCATGGGGTTGCCACAGCACAAGAGAAAGGGATGAAATGCAGGCTGTGCTCTGAGGAAATGGGATCTCCTCTTTCCACCTGGAGCAAAAGGATCCTCTGCTTTTCCTCCTGAAGTACTACATATGGAAACAGATGAGGTTATAAATTGTCAGGCTCTATGGAAAAATGCCTTATTAGAACAAATTCTAAGATTCCTTCATGGAAAGCAGCCTTTTCTAAAAACAACCAACCAACCAAGAAACAAAACCAAGGCCTGGTGATATGCAGTGAGAGACAGAATTCTCCCCCTTGACTCATTTATTCAGTTACAGGCTTGCCTTACTCCTTTGCAGTTTTCACTGAACAGAGATTACAAACCTTCGCAAACAATACCAAAGGGTTAGGTAATGCAGTAACTAATCTGGTGTGTTTAATTCAAACCCGGCCTGGGCTAAGCAATACTTAAACAGAAGTGTTTGTGTACAGTTTCTAAGCATCACAGATCGCATGGGGAAGGTTCCCATGTTAAGGATTATTTGCCTTTGTAAATTTACTCTGATTTATATGGTTATAGCAGATGGTTTCTTACAGCAAAAGATCTCATACTCTAACCTGGGCCACAACAAGGTATTTCATAACCTTGATATGAAAGAAGTTCTAAGAGCTGTATAAAAACTACATTAAAAAGATGTTAAAATGGCCAAAGTTAAGTGTCCCACAGTATCCCACAGGCATCCCAAAACCGGGCAATGCCAGAGCTCAGGGTGGCTTGTCAGCCTGCCTTATCCCTGGCTGAACCAGGAACTCTCCCAGTTTCAACAGGTACAGCTTCAGAGCAACACAAGCCTGACACCTGGGGCATGGAAAGGCCTTATCATTCCCACCATCCCACCTGCAGAAGTGGAGAGGACTTCAGATGGGTATAGTGGCTAAATTCTCTCTGCCAAGTGAATCCCCCTTCACTTTGAAACGGATGGATACTCTTCCAGTTTGATGCACAATCCTGTTTCTCAGCTGCATGCACAATCTCAATTGTCTGCACAGCAGGAGCACCTATATAAACAGTTCTGCTGCTTATGCCTGTATCTTGGGAACATCTGATCCAAACTATATTCTCTCATAATCCAGCTGCCCCCCACTTCAATAAACTGAAAGCAAGCTCGCTTGTAAAAGACATTGCAATCAGCTTTTTATGTAAACCTCTTCTAATAACAACAGAATAATTCCTAGTTGAACATACCTGCTTGTTAAACTATGTATGTATTTAGGCTAACCAATAATTTGCAGTGGTTTTATAAAGAAAATCTGAGTGACAAAAGAGCAATGTCTTCCTCCAAATTCTCCCAAAGTGGAAATAACAGAAGTATCTCGTTTCCTCACTCCAGAGAGCTTGGGTTTTGTTTCTTTCAGTTCTGTGGAGCCCAGAAATCAGCACGGTCAACATCTCATGTCTTCATTGGTGTTCCATACACAAGCCCTAGAATGTTTTTGCTCATTATCACACCTTTCAACTATTTGATCTAGCTGTGTAATAATTCCACCTAGTTCTTCCCATGAAACAGCTCTGAATCATAGAATTATACAGGATAGAAAGGATCTCTGGATCTAACCCCCGCTCAAATCCCATACTAGGGTATTTTGAGGAAGACAAGGCTAGGGCAGCTTAGGAAAACTTCACACTCATGTTCTCCCCTCACTCTGGGTCGTGCATTTCTTCCAGTCACCAGGATCTAGTCCACAACCCAGAGTAACCTCTAGGATCTCCATACATACAAGAGATAGTAAAACGAAATGTTGTGAAGCACTGCAGTTTGGCAGCAGACATCACGGCTGCATCTTGGCAACGACACGTTTCTCTCAGCTAACAGGCTCTGACAGGAGGCTTTAATCCCACCTGTAAGTACATTTCCTAAGATACTGCATATTACCATTTTTACCCAGAATCAGATTCACCCTTTCTCTCTCCTTTTATAGAAGGGAGTTGCTTACTAGCAGGCAGAGGTTTTCGTAAAGGGAAGTGCAAAGACTTGCAAAACTCAGAACTTCCTTTATGACTACCTAAGGAGGCAGTTCTGATTGCAGCCAGGCTGGCTTTTAAGCCATATATGGCAATCCCATAAAAACCAGCAGACAAAGCAGGTAGGTAACTGCAAGGTTGTGGCTGTCACAGCAGCCAATTAAAAGCAGAGCTGCATAATAACGTATATAAAAGGGCATTGGTGTGTAGGTTTGGACTATACCATTTAAAGTCAAAGGAATGTAGCGCTGAGGTCACGCTACCAGATGATCAGGGGGCTGAGGGTACACCTTGTGTGATCAAATAGCAACATTTTTTGCAGGGATTTCACTTAGCGTGACTGCAGGTGGCTTGTAAAAATTCCAGTCTGCATCAAAAACAGGAGCCTGGTGGCATTCAAAAGAGGTACAATGATTTCCGTGTTCACTAGACCCTAAAACATGAACAAGGGTCTTTTACAATTCAACTTCACTGTTTTCAAGTGGTCAAGTCAGGTGTTTTTTGCAAGGCCAGAGTTCTGCAATGTAGTGTCATTAAAATGCTGAGTAATAACTGGGAAATTAAAAGTATCAAATGTGTTTCCTCCATGTGACTTAGAATATTGCTTATCTTGACTGCAGGCTGGAAGAGTTTTGAAGCCCAATAGCTTGTTTGGAAGCATAGTCCCAATCTCCCCTTCCTAGAAGGGAAATATACCCCAAATGAGGAATACACCCCTAAACTACCCTGCTGAAAAGGGTAAACATCCTCAACATATGCACACAAGACTGATGAGCAGCAAAATTTCTCTCTGTTCTAACTCAAGAGAAGGAAAAAAATTATTTTAAAGAAACTAAAAGATAATCTGGGGAGAACAGGCGCACTTGATATGAACACACAGCTGCTCAGCTCATAATTTACATTCTAGCTTGTTATCTTGCAATAATTTTCTTCAACTGAGAGTATTATTAGAACTACCTGGAGCTGAGGCCATTTAGATATTCTGCAGTCATGGCAAACTAATAAAACCAAGCCTAACTTCCTTTTATGCAAGTCAGAAAGTATACAGTATTTTAAATAAAATAGTTTGGGGTTTTGTGGGTTTGTTTTTTTTCACTCTGCAAACAAAGATACATCTATCACTAGTTCACAAGATGAGCCACAATTGTTTCCAGAACCCTCTTGTGTCTTCTTCCTCTTTTTTTTTTTTTTTTTCCCCCTATGCCAGTATAGTCTCAAATGTCCTTAAAAGGCTTCTTAGTGGATTCTCTCTTTCTTACTGGCAGAAACAAAGTGGCTTGAGACACCCAACTAACTCAGCTAGAGCATCTGAAAATACACATGAGGACGTGACTAGCCATTTAAAGACTGTTGCAGACTATCATCCTGAGGCACCAGGTTTCTAGTGTGATTTCATGGGCTCTCGGTGCAAAAAGGCTATGAAAGAGTAACTAGCCTGGGACCTGGCAATTCCTCCACAGTAGGAGCATCATCTATGTGATTTAGTGTTAGAATCTTGTGGCTAGATTACAGCCTAAGTGACAAAATGCCATCCAGTACCAGCAGGAAGCTCTGGTTAGAGTGACAGGCAAGGCAAATAAACCCACAGCTTGTGGAGTCACCTCCGTTACTAGTGGGCAAGACTTGAATGAAAGAGGGCAAAACAGGACACCCCTTCTTTGTAGAAGTGGCTGCTTGGAGCTAAGGAAAGCCATGTACCCTTCAGCAGCTTTTTGGCTAGTTCTGATCTCAAGAGTTAGAGAAGGGAGGTCATGAAGTCACCATGTGCTTGTGAAGATGACACTGGGCAGTTAGTCTGCCAGTCAGTCTCAGTGCAAGGTCATTTAGACTAGAATCTCTCGTTCTGGATCTCCAGACTGAAGAGACATCCTACAGTCAGAGCTACAATAGGAAATGCAACCCTTAAAAAAGGATTAAAAATCATTCACATGGCATGTGAAACAGCACAGCCTCAAAAATATTAGCCTTTAAAAATAAATTAAAGAAGAAAAACCTCACCTCAGTTCAAACGCTTTGTTTTTCTTATTTGATGTTTCATTTTTCTTCTTAGGTATTAACTGGAAATTTATTAGGACTGATATAAACCAAACCATCAGAGCAGATTTTTTCCAGGACCTGCTTACACAGCACAGTGAGGAAGCTTCACCAAGAACAAAGTTTTGTCCTCATGGTCTGTATCACGTTTGCAGAGTTAATGGTAAAGGGATGAAACTAATTTCTTAAAAGAGCTTTTATTTCTACACCCATGACTGTCTATAAGTGTGGGCATCTCAACAGCCTCACCAGTGTTGGGGCACTCAAGGTGTAGGCTACATGGACAACTTTCTAAATGTAGGGCACTCAAGGTGTAGGCTACGTGGACAACTTCCTAAACATAGGGCACTCAAGGTGTAGGCTACATGGCCAACTTCCTAAACGTAGGGCACTGAAGATGTAGGCTACATGGCCAACTTCCTAAACACACAGTGCCACCGTGTGGACAAGTGAGTCTTCAGCAGTTTCCGGATGAGCTTCGCTGAATGTGTGCTCACCTAACATGAACATCCCGTTCGTTTCCTCAGGCTTTGCTTGCCGTGTCCTGATGCAAGCTGGTTAACTTCCGTGGCTGTAGTGGTGACCATAACAAACTCGAATCAGTATCCAAACGTGGCCATCCTGGGATTCTGGTCAACGTGTTTCTAACTCTGAGCTGGCAATAAGAATATTCTGCAGGTTTTTATGAAGTTTTGCATACTATGAAGATAAAATTGTTTTGTTTTGTTTTTTTGGTTTTTTTTTTTTTTACAAAAGGATATTTTTGGAAATTTATCAGGATTTTTAGTTGGTGCAAAAGAAAAAAACACGGGAGCTTTGCCGTGGCTAGTAGAGATTATTTTCTTTCTTTTGCATGGGAGGAACATAGATGCTTTCTGTTGAAAACACACCATAATTGACAGTTAAAAGCCAAAGCTACCAACCTGGTCTGTGGTACCCGGTTTTAGGAATGCAAACACCACCAGCTTTGTGGGAACTGGCACATCTTCCCTGGCTGGAAGGAGGCTTCACACTCCGCTCTGGCTGCACCCACCCGGATCAGATGAGCCACGGCCAAGCAAGGCCTTGCTGCGACGGCCAGGAACCAAACCCTGCGGCTGCAAAGTCCCAGGGGAACGTTGCTGAAGTCACACAACCGAGATGGAAAGTTGTTCATCTGAAATAAGCGAGTTCTGGGACCAGTTTTGCAATCACCGATCTGGTTTTTTTTCCTCTTAATTACTCCCACCTCTGACTGAAGTCACGGCTGATCCAGAGGCCCTGTCCCCGCACAGCCTTTTCGCTCCTCGGCCTGCAGCCTGGCTTTTGTTTTACCAGCCACGAGTTTAACCTCTCCACTGAGAGGGTTTTGTCTTTTCCTCCACTCCCTCCTGCCACCGCAATTCACCGCAGCTTGACTGTATACCCTCAAAACAACATATACATGCATGGATTTACTACACACAGCTCGCTTTCCTTCCCAAAAGCCGTTTCCAGCACGGATCAGGGCTGGCAGCACCTTCTCCCCACTGACCCTTTTGGGACCTAACGCGGGACTTTTCATAACCCTTTCAGTTTCGGGCACCCTGATAACTTCAGCTCGCTCAGGCGGGGGCTGCTGGGTCTGCCCCAGCTACAACTCTTCACTTTCACCTTCTGTTTATACCTGAGGGGGGAAGGAGGAGGGACCCCAGGAGGGTGGAGGAGGGAACCCCGGGAGGGAGAAGGAGCAGCCACAGCCTCTCTCAGCTCCGGAGCTCCCAAGCTCCCCCCACCGCTTTTCACTGCGAGCTCCGGCCCCGCCCGCCTCCCTGCTTCGGGCTGCGGCTCCCATCGCGCCGGCTCCGCCCCCGCCGCCGGCCCGGCCCCGGCCCCCGCCCCGCTCCGCCCCAGCCGGGCGGCCTGCAGGCCCCGGTCGGTGCCGACCCTGGGTGCCGGGCAGTGTGTAAAAGCCCATGGGCCGATCAAGGGGGGCGGAGCGGGGCTGGGGGCGTCTTGCCGGTAAGCAGCCGGGGGCCCCGCACCCGAGCAGGGGGACTCTCGCCTTACGCCCGTTGTCGGGATCGCGATCGGGGGTGGGGAAGGGGAGGAAGAGGCCAGAGCTGTTACCAAGCGGGTGGGGAGGGATGGATGAAGCCCACCGGGAAATAAACCGGAAAAGCGGCAAATCGCGAAGCCTTTTGCTCGGCCCTGTTACCGATCCCGGTGGCGGCCCCGCCGGCCCCGCCTCGGCGGGAACCTCCCCGCGTCTGCGGCCAAGACCCCCCCTTCCCCCGGCGGGGAAATGACCCGTGTCCTCACGGTCTATCTTCCAGGTTACGGCCGGTCCCGTTAACCCTTTGGTGTTTACCCCACGATCGACGTCTCCCTGACAGGCAAACAAGGCTCCTGGGCCTGTACCGTTCAGAGGAAGGTAAAGAAGCCCGAGCCGGCCTCTTGCGTGGAGTTGTTTATTAAAGCCAGCACCAGCCAACGACAGAAAGATTAAACAGGAGGCTCCAGAGGCCTCTGAAGTGCTGTGGGACGAGCTTGTCCGCAAAAAGACCTCAGTGGAACTGGGAACCCTGAACGAAAAGTCAGGTGGCAGAAAGGACGTGGAATCTGTGAAAAGAAAACCACCAAAGAGTGGTTTTATTTCTCATATTTTTTTTATGTTGTTACCCCAGGAGTGTGTGTACGGGGAGGCCGTTTACAGTGGTGACTCTCATTGCAGTTACGGTGGAATTTGGGTTTTCAGGCCTTCCTGGGACACTGTTAGGGCCATGCCATGCTGCTCCAAGGAGAAAGCCAATGCACGTGCCCCAGACAACACTGAAAACTTAGTCTCTGGCATGCAGGTGAATCCTGGGACAGGGAGAGAAGTCATAGTTGTACCTTTAAATGTGCAAAACAAAGAAACAACCCCCCCCAGACCACACCCCCGCCACCTTAATTCTGTAGGTACCAGTTCTCAACAATTGACTGACTTCATATGGAGCTATGTGCTTTTGATGTGCCTTGAGTCATCTTCCTGAACGTTTTTGTTACTGTGCTTCTTGGCAGCTTTTTGAATGACTTTTGTATGGTGTCCTTAGGGAAAAAATACTCTCATGTCACCTTCAGAGGCTTTACAGGGTTGGTGTTTAGCGCCACATATTATTGGCAGCCTTCGCTTCGGTCCATTAATGCATCAGCAAGATGCAGCATAATCTCTCATAAATAATCCATAATCAGGCTATTCCCTTCATGTTACTGATGTATTCCAGCTGACAGACTCATGGTCACTTTGCACAAGCTAATTTAATCATTAAATAGTATCGGTTTTTCCATTTGATAAGACTTAAATGAGGTTTGAATTGGTGGACAGGGTGGTCTTAGCAAAGAGCTGCCAGACTGTCATTTTTGAAAGCAGGATTACTGTTCACAGATTTTACTCAAGTTAGTACTTACTCCGTAGTCTCAGTGACTACGGAGACTAAACAGGGGCTTTGATAATAGTTTCCTAGAAGGCTGGCAGTCTGCTCCTCTTGTAAAACCTGGACTGGTATGTTAGCCTGTTCAGTATGTCTCCCATAACCACTGTCATATCTTTCTGTGTTTACTGCTGGGTTCCTTTGCCTTTTCCTTTTCCTTTGCTTCAGGTTCAAAAAGATGGGAAATGCAGAAAGCAGCGCCTATCGGAATCACCTCTCCAGGTTTCTTCCCGAGGAGCAGTCTGAAATTGATGGAGTATTTGATACCTTATCAGGATCAAGTGGCTCAGCTGGAGCCAAAAATGGCAAAGCTATGAAGAAAACGGTGACTTTGGCAGCGCTACAGGCAAGATAATCTATTATTCCTGCGGTATTTTGCTCATAGTGCGTTGAACACAATTCCAGAAAGAAACTAAAGATGTGGCAGTAGTTACTTTGTAAGGATTGCTCATCTCAATTTAATACTTAATATTTTGGGGCAGGATGGATATTTAACTTTTTCTTACGGTATAACAGAAGCGGTGACTTTCAGGTTTGTATTTATCTCTTAAATTGCCCTGTTGGGTCAGCCTGCAGCTTTCCAGTTCCTGAAGTAAGTTGGGACTTACAAAAATATTTTTACGGAAACCTGAAAAATGGGAAGAATGTTCTTCCCTCTGGAGTCTGTAGTGTGTGATTATTTACAGGTTTTCTCGAGAAGCTGTCACAAAGTCAGTTTGCATTTGGTTTTATCTCTCCCCCCCAACTGCATCTCTGCGGGCTCTGATCTTTTCACTTGCATTAAAAGGAGAGAATTCAATTTTTGCTCATTGGAGCTGTGGCTCCCGGTTTCAGTTAATTAACATACATTAAGCTTTCTGATTAACTTTGCATTCATTTTCTAATCAAGAAAGAAGAGGAAAATGTTTCATTGCCATACTTGCTAACTACAGTTAAGCAGGAACCAAGTGGGCAAATGAATGTAGTATTTAAAGTGCATTTTTATATATATTACATGGTTAATGGAATCAAATTAAAACTCGTTGAAAGCAGCAGGTTATTTTAAGCTATTTAGCAATGCATCTGTGTACAGACCAACTTTAGGCTTCCTCCAGCCTGGCTGTTCATGAGCTGTCACTGGTTTGGAACCAGCAGTGCTGCTGCCTGGCTTTTCAGACAGGTTTGGGTGCCAAGGTTTTGGTAGCAGGAGGGTCTACGGAGGTGGCTTTTGTGAGAAGCTGCTGGAAGCTTCCCCCATGTCCAACAGCACTAATGCCAGTTGGCTTCAAGACAGACCCACTGCTGGCCAAGGCTAAGACCAATGGTGGTAGTGGAATAGTGTATTTAAGAGAGGAAAAAAAGCCCTGTGCAACCAGAGAGAGGAGTGAAAATATGCAAAAGAGGCAACTCTGCAAAAACTGAGGTTGGTGAAGAAGGAGGCAGAGGAGGAGCTCCAGGATCTGGAGCAGAGATTCCCTGCAGCCCGTGGTGAAGACCATGGTGAGGCAGGCTGGGTTCCTGCAGCCCATGGAGGTCCATGGTGAAGCAGGTCCACCCGCAGCCTGTGGAACACCCCACACCAGAGCAGGTAGATGCCCAAATGAGGCTCTGACCTTGTGGAGAGAGGAGCCCACGCTGGAGCAGGTTTCCTGGCAGGCCTTGTGGCCCTATGAGGGACCCAGACTGGAGCAGCCAGTTCCTGAAGGACTACACCCTGTAAAAGAGACCCACCCTGGAGCTGTTCACGAAGAACTGCAGCCTGTGGGAAGCACTTCTGTGCAGGCTGTACCGCATAGCTTGGGAAGCAGGTATCTCTAGATACTTTCTCGAAGCCATTTGAGACAAGGATGCTAAACTGAGGTGTGAGTTTGTTAGATGTTGATGAAAGATTCCATTTTCACAGTCCTCCTTTTTCACACGGCAGGTCTCCGTTGGAATAGCTGTAAGGGTAACAAAGCAATGCAACAAAGTCAGTGGTGAGTGGGAAAGGGTAGGGAGCGGGTAATACTGCAGTGTGAAGCAAAAAGCCCTTGAGTACAGTGTTTATAGTTCTGTTTTGTGCTGCCTGGCTCCCTTCAGGCTCACGTAGCACTTTTAGAAAGCCTCTCAAAGACAACTGTAACCCCCGTGACCGACCCTCCCTCGGCACGGAGCGCTCTAATGTGCCAGACCCAGGCTGCTCATTCTGTTTCTGCTGAAATCAATGGGTGTTTTACCACTGACGTCAAGAGAAGCAGGGGAGCTCTTGGCATGCTGGATCTCACCCTGTATGCACAGCAACAGCCGTTAACATCGAATAGGAACGGCCCTGCTGGCTTCAGCAGGAGTGGTATTGAGCCAGCCCTAGATGGGTGATAGCAGCTCCCCCAAACAGGGCTGGAGAGCTTTTATGCAGGTGGAGCTCCGTTGGAGCTCAGCATAGTCCCCACCGAGCTGTGCCCCTCTAGGTAAGAGTCAAGTCAGGTGTTCAGCAGTGACTGGATGTATTTTAGATGATTTATTTTTAAACCATTTTGTTATCTCGAATGCTGGGAAAGTTTCTTGAATCCAGGTTTCAATTTAAAGAGCCAGTCATGCGGTTGAGTGAGTTTTGATTTCAACTATTTTAACATCGGGGTGCCTTAAAAGTCAGGGGATCTCAGCTTTGTCCCATGTCTGCATTAGGTGTTGCTGTGCAGAAGGAAGCTTCTCAGAATTGTTCCTATGTGTGTGTGTAGGGTTAAGCACGCCACCTGCATTGTCTGGAGGCCAAAATAGATATGGAAAAAACTTGTCTTTCCCTGTTTTTAAGTATCTGCAAGCTCCACTATCAAAATCAGAGTTAAAACACCATTTGAAGTGTTGGCCTGGCAGAGCTGTAAACCCTTACAACAGAGTTATCAGAAATCCTGTGCTAATATCCTGTTAACACTACACAGTGTTGGGGTTTTTCAACTCCATGATGTTTGTAGAAAACCAGTATGAACTTCAATCACTAAATAGTATTGGAAAGGAAATATATAAAATAGACATATTTCTATATATTTTTATATAGAGACATTTATATTTTATATACTACAGACATATGTCTATAAAAACAGACCTTTTTTTTTCTGCTTGGAAGACCAGTCCTTTGACAAAAGTTTCTTGCTGACAGTAGATACCTGGTGTTGAAATGCTCCATTCACAGCAGTATATCTCAGCAGAGATTAGCCAGGATATATTAGTTTTTCTTCATGTGTAAAATCTGCTCTTTGCTCTTTTTCTCATTGTAGGAGCATATGAGGGAGCCATTACCACAGGAAATGACTGTTCGGTTATACAACGGAATGAAAAGTATTGACTTGGCTGGGAAGTCGTCTGGGCCGAGTGAACAGATTGCTAAGGAGCAGTTTGTCATTTTTATGTCAAATCTCTTAAAAGGGAATGCAGATGAGAAGATTACCATAATAATGAGAATGATCTCCAAGGTGGAAGGGCCTGTGAAGGGCAAACAGATCCAAGAGGTAAACAGTTAAATGTGTGTTGAGGGGACAGTAAGAGAAGGGAGATGGGTAGGTAATTTGAAGGTAGTTTTCCGAGTACAAGATTCAGAAGAGGGCTTCCTGACTTCTGTATTGTTTTAATTTCTTTACCACTAACCTGCTGATGTGGGACAAATGGTGTAGGCAAACCAGTTTGTATGGGGTGACCATTTCAGCTGCAGGCTTTTCCATACTGGCTTGTCTACTTTGAGAACCAGCACTTGGATTTTTGCAGAGCATGCTGGCTATTTTGTCTGATGGTTCACAGGCTCGCTCCGAAGGGTGCAGAAACTGGCTATGTTTAAGAGCCAGCAAGGACTGTGGTGTGACTGGTACTTCTGGGAACTGAGTAAAATGCTTTCTAGAGCTTTGGTTCCAGGATAGATGTGTGGATCAAATAAGTAGCTTGCGCGGTGGAAGAGGGGGACTTCATAAAACAGTCATTCACTAGCAGCTCCTAGCACTGTAAAATTTGGACCTCCCCTCCCTTTTTCACACCATATTTTATGAAAATGCTTTGTGAATTAACATTTACAAAATGTCTTTTAAAAAGGATGCTTTTCAACACCTCTGACACTGAAATAGCAGTTTTGTTATTTCTGACTTGTCACGAGAGGTTTCTGTTGTTAGGATTACAGCATCAGTACTCCTCAGCTTTATTTCCCAAAAGCCCTTGACAGTTTTATTTAAGCAATGCCAAAATGGTGATGTTTTAACCTTTTAAGTTCACAGAGGATCTGATCATGTCTATAGTTCATGTACTGAACTACAGGAAGGAACTGAAAGGTTGGAATTTGGAGAATACTAGGGATTCTGCAAGTGGAGTCAAAGCTCTGGCATCTCAGCTGCTGTCCGAATTGAAGCTGGCAGGTAAGTAGCACTGAGGCAGCTTATCCCAGAATGGCACAGACCTCACAGATCACTCATCTCACAACAACTTTTGAATCCTTGAATTTAAATGACAAGACCAGTATTTCAAACCTACTGCTTTGCGAATGACTTGGGGATTTTATTTATTTTACCTTACCATCTTTCTCCCCTAAATTCAGGAGAGCTTTGAAGTCCCACTTTAAGTGGACATGCAAAACTATTTGTTATGACATGTCCGTTTTACAAATACCCAATGTTCAGGTGACAGGCATTTTGATGCACGTCCACACTTTTAGGACTGTATGTCCTTCTACAAGCATAGGTTTATCTTTGCACTGTTGTAATAATAGGTTTTGCTGTCTTGCAAAGAACATCTCAGAAGTTCCAATCTAGGAGTCCCATGTTTCTTAATCATGACAGCCCAAACAAGGCAAACATTTCTCAGTTCTGTGGCTGCAACTCCTTAATGTAGT
This sequence comes from Todiramphus chloris collaris, assembly GCA_025345505.1. Lineage (NCBI taxonomy): Eukaryota > Metazoa > Chordata > Aves > Coraciiformes > Alcedinidae > Todiramphus > Todiramphus chloris. The sequence continues at coordinate 18,664,042 of JANVCC010000037.1, read as the reverse complement.
TGATGCTTCACTGTCACTGGCTCCTTTTCTATATCCTTTAGAATAATGGAATATTGTGTTTACAGTAAAAAAAAACCAGATTATTTTCCAGACCAGGAGTCTTATTATTGTTCCTGTGTGTCTTACTTAGATGGAACAAAACCTGTGGGTGCTCAACTGATGGAGAAAGATTTTGATCAAAGTGCCATTGAGGATTGGGTGTACCGAGTTCCACAGATCTCAATCTTCCTCAGTTCTGTTATCAGGCAAGGCCTCCATGTTCTGCATTCTCTCCCAGACCAAACCAAAGACATACTCAACCTGGTTCCAAGCTGCAAAGGCATCAAAGGAAGAGGACTTGTCAGTCTCTTTGACATCCCATCCATCATATACATCAACTCCCATCTGCCTGCAGAGCTACAGCACAAGTGGCAGCTTTTATTCTCTTCCAGGCTTCATGGAGAAAGCTTTTCACAGTTATGTGGGCATATAGTGAAGAAAGGTCCTTGCATGGTGATCTTAAAGGACTTAGATGGTTATATCTTTGGTGGGTTTGCATCTCACTCCTGGGAGGTAAAGCCACAGTTTCAAGGTAAAACTCACCTTTTTTTTCTTTGGTATCTCTTGGCTCTGGTACACATTGCCTAGTCTCTACGGGTACAAAAATCCTGTCCACTTAATGGATACTGCCACTTTACTTCTGTGACACAGTATTTCTTGTACTTCCAAGTGTATTTTTCTGTGGCAAAAATAACACTAATTTTGGAAAAAAAACCAAAATACATGCTAAGTTATTCTTGCTTTGTACCCAGTCAGGCATATTGCTGATTAATGATTGTAGTTTGTCTGTTATGTGATAGGACTTTTAAAATTGCCGGCCTCACTGATCGTGGAACAAGTTTTCTTCTCTATGGCATCTTATCACCTGCTGTAGCTGCCCAGCTTGAAAAGGAACTGAAAAGGAGGAGATAGAGCTTAGAGGCTGAATTAGCGTTTAACAAGATGCCCAGCAGATGGCAATCTTCCATCTACAAATAGCTGAGCCAAACGCCAGGTTCAGCCTCCTGTGGCCTTTTATGCACTGTCTGGTTTTGTTTCACTTCTAAAATCCAGCAGCAAAAGGGTCCCTGGGGCAAGCCAAAGGTTTTGTGCCCTTGAAACCTCTGGGGAGAAGCAAGGGGGTTTTGTAACTCTTTGGACATAACTTTTGTGATGGCTTTGTGGAAAAAAAAATATTATGGAATCCAGATAATCTGTCCTGCTGGGAATCCTCACTTTTGCCATGTTAAAAACTCAATTAGTATTTGATAATTACCAGCTCAGATAGTTAATATAATATTATGTTACATTAATTACACAGCACTTTCCTTGTGTTTCTTTTCTGGTAGAGTAACACATGCAGCACATTAGACAGTCACAGCACAAGGCCCCCTGAATACCAAACTGGACATAATAAAAGTTGCACTCAAAACCATTGACCCTAAACTGGTCTGTATATCAGTATAGTCTAAGGGTGACTGCACTCATCTTGGTTTGTACTGGTCTAGCAGCTGGCCAGCTTTAGGTGACACAATGCAAGCCTGTGATAGGTGTACCCTTCCGCAGTAATGGGATGTACTAGTCATGCCTCTGACTCTGCCCTTGGTCACAACCATATAATCACATTGATTTCTGTGACCCTGCCTAGAGTTAGAGTAACAAATAGGTCCAGATCTTGCCAAGAGATCAGGACTGGCTTTCTGAGATCACAGCTGCTGTCTTTGAGTTATTCAGCTGCACTTTTCAAGTTTTTTTTGCCTATCCTATTTGTAGGCAAATTGTTGCTTGTCCAATTGTCTGACCTCAGATGCTTTTCTGCTTACAGGTGACAACAGATGCTTTCTGTTTTCTGTTTTTCCCTCCCTTGCTGTATACACGTGCACTGGGTATAACGACCACTACATGTATTTGAACCATGGCCAGCAAACAATGCCAAATGGACTTGTAAGTATTAAGAAATGACAGTTTGGAAGTGGGATTTGTAGCTGGTGTTTAGAAGTGTTTTGTGTTTTCTCTTGCTGTGAGCAGTTTTATTTCACTTGTTGTTCTTTGAGGAATTTTACATTCCCTCTGTGACACACTTTTAGTAGGAGGTTTGTTTTTTTTTTTGCATTAAAGCATCAGTGTAAGATGTGAGAAATGGAGAACTGCTTACAGTACTGATAGAGTCTATACCTCTCTTCAGAGTTGGTATGTATATTGAAGTACTGAACTGACTAAGATGGAATTTGTGTCTGACCCCAGCAGGTGGGCTCTGTGTAGGTTAGATCTACAGAGGGTCTGGAAAGAACTGCTTTTTAAATTATGGAAGGCTGAGGAAACCCAACAGAATTAGAGTACAAGAGCTGCAGGTAGGCTGCTGCTGTTGTGTGATTATGGTGATGTTATGGTTTAACCTCTGCTGGCAGCTAAACCACTCAACCCCTGCTTCCCTCACCCATCTCACCCCCTCCTGTGGGGTGGGAGCAAGAATCAGGAAGAAGAAAAAAGTGAAACCCCATGGACTGAGATAAGGGCAGGTTAATAAAACAATGCAAAAATAGAAGAAAACAACAGCAATGATGCTAAAACCAAAGAAATAATATGAAAAGCAAGTGATAGAAGCCACAAAGCTCTACCTGTACCCAAGATGCCGCTTGATGCCACTTTCCCCTGCTCCGGTCACACACTCAAGCTACACAGGAGAACAAGTTGATAACAGGTGCCCCTACCCTAGGCCAGCCCTCCTCTTATATAGGGGGCATGACATCAGTATGGTATTGAATAGCCCATTGGCTAGCTTGGTTGGTTATTCTGGCTGTGGTCCTTCCCAGCTGCAGCCCCTTCCAGCTTCCTGGGCCAGCAGCTGCTGCTGATATTTAACCCAAACGCATCCTAGGACAAGTGGCAGAAGCTCCTTTTCCTCAAGTCCACGAATGAGCTCTCCAGATACAAAGGATTTTCTACAGAAGTACAAATGTTGCCTGTTTTGAAAAGTGCTTTACAGTTTTGTGGCGTTATGTGCCCATGACTTTGGAAGTTGCAGCCATTTAGAGTAAGTTTGCTCTCCAGAAAGCAAACAACATCAAGTTACATCACTTGTTTCTGTAGATAGTTTTTTTTTTTTTTTTAAATGGAAAAGAGCAAAGCTGAGCACTTTCACCCTATTTAAAATAGAACTGTTAGTCAATAAACAAAAGCCCATGAGCTAAACTTCTGTCAGAAGACTCAGCTGAAGTGCTTGCAGATCCTGGTATTCTGTGAAGCCTAGAGGGAGGGCAGTATCACTCGGGCACATCCTCCTTTGTCTTCAGGAATGCTGCATTTTGGTACAGAAGCCCAGGGTCACCCCTTTTCACCATAGAAGTGTGTCATAAGTACTGAAAATAGCAATTTTTACTCTAGGTTTCATAACTTGACAGGTCTGGTTTGTGTGTGCAGCAGATGTTTAGTGTGTTGCTTTGCTTCACAGGGCATGGGGGGACAACACGGGTACTTCGGTCTCTGGATAGACAGCGACTATGGGAAGGGCCACAGTAAAGCAAAACCTCGCTGCACCACCTACAACAGTCCCCAGCTGTCAGCGAAAGAGGATTTTACACTGGATGCTGTGGAAGTTTGGGCCGTGGGAGACCTTCCTGAAAATGCAGGGGTAGGTGAACCCGTGGCACCGTGTCCTGGCTGGAGCAGAAGACACAAATGCAAAACTTCCAGTAGCAGTTTTCTGATGAAACGCTGTCTCTCCGGGGCCATGAGTAATGTCATCTCTGGCCCTGTAGTGCCATATATTTTGTAGCCAGAAAACAGCAAAACAGTAGTGGCATTATTGAGGGTCCCAAAAGAAATAACATCAGGAGCCATGAGGTGATAGAGTCAGAAGAGCTGTACGTACTTGATTCTGAATTTTAAAAGGCCTTTCTGTTACTGAGGTGTAGGCTCCAGGAGGAACCTCCTTGGAGCAGTTCAGTGTTTGTAAAACAGAAATCAGGAACTGGAAGCTCACAAGTAAAGCCTAATAGGTAGTTCAGGAAGAGAACCCAAAAGATTTCTTTATCAGTAACTGTACTGTTGTACATTAAATGTATGTGAATAGATTTATACTAGTCTTTCTGCATTTGGTTTATTTCTGGGAATGAGCAGGAGACCTCTTTCCAGTCTCCTCTGTCCCTGGACTTTATTCTTTTGTTTGCTTTGCACCAGCTTGATGGTGGTGTTTGTTGTTTGGGTTTTTTTTATTATTATTATTTCTTTTCATACTAGATTGGTGTATCCTGTCTGTTCACTCATCTCACAACTTTAAGTAGAAACAGAACAAATTGTTTGCAAAAAATGTTGAATTGCACTTGAATCTCTTCTTTACAAAAAGAAAGTTCACATCTGCACTTCAGGCTGAGATTAGGGTAACCAGGGTGTTCTCACTGGCTCATAACCTGAATAAACTTGAAATAGTTCACTGTCATCTTAGGAAAAGTTCATGACTATTTTATGTAACTGCAGCAATAAAAAATCTCCCAACAATTTGATGTATTCCAGTGAATCTTAAATGCCTTACTTGGAAAAGACATACACTTCATTGTGACAAGCTTGCAGACCAGATTACTTGTGGACTTTTGAGTTTGTCTCTTTCTGGTAGCCTGATAGTGATTTATTCATGACAATATTTTTAATTGACTGCATTTTATTTTGTTTTGAAGGCAAAGGGTAAGAAGAGTATCCTGGATGTAGATCCTGAGGCTCAGGCCTTTTTAGAAATGGCTGGAAAAAGTCGTCAGAGCGAAGGTCTACGAGAACCCATTGAAGAGGAGGAGGATGATGATGATGATAATTAAAAGACTCACAGTAACATGAAAAACCTTTTTCTACTCCTGAATGTTAATGTTCCTTGGACAGGATATTTTTTCCTCCTTTTTTCCTTACATTTACCTAATTATCTGTGACAAAGCTTAAGCCTCGTACTTACGCAGTATTTAGGCCCAATACAATATGCTGCCTGCCAGGTTTTGTTTGGGGTGGACAGAAACATTACCTAAATACTTAATCATGAGACATCTCTGAGTTCTAGCTCAAAATTTATTTGCTAGCCTTCCTGTTAGATCCTGTCTTCATACAGAATTAAAAGCAAACAAAGAAGTTATTGACAGCACTGCTTACTGACTTGGAGAATGATAGGTATTTACATAAAGACTGTTCAAGACACTGATTGAGGCTCTTATGCCTCAACTGCACACACTTATTTGCATGCAATGAAATTCATCAGCACAGCTTGCACATTGTAATGATCTCTCACACTGGTAAACATAGAATAGTCCACGTGTTTCCACATGAAGGATGCTATTAATTTGCATTGCTCCAATTAATGCATTAAATTTCATGTTTTCTAAGTCAGATTTTCAGGAAGTGACTCCTGGTGGGCTGTACGGTGTACAGAATGCTAAGTATACAGCACCCAGTTTTATACTACTACACTACACCTTAGTGCATCTCACTTTAGATGTTTCTGCAGCCTATTGATTTTTAGACTTAGTAGAAGTGAGGCATGGGAGTCATTGAGCCATATTGGTGCTAAGAATGGGCCATTCCTCCTGCAGAAATTCTCTAGGGAAGGTACCTGCTATAGTAACCTCGAGACCAGAGCAAAAGATCAAGCTGTGAAGAGGATCAAGTAAGGGTTATGTCTAACATGTTTCAAGATCACTCTACACTTTATTTCCACATAATTAATCAGCATTATAATCCAGAAAAAAAATGCCTGCAATGTCAAATGTAACTGGTTTGTTGGGGTTTTTTGGTTTGTTTTGTTGGCTGTCCACCAGTCAACGCCAGTTTTGTCAGGTCTCTCAAACTCAGGGCTTTTTCTACTTGAATCTGTTCACATCCATCAGTAATTATTAGTTTGACCTTGCTAATTCTGTAATTAACTTGTCAAAAATAACCCTAATTTCTACCAGGGTCTGTCATTTTTAACCCAGCAGATCAGGTTTTGTTATTAATGTGTATGGTTGTCAGTCTTTCTCCTCCTAAGGAGGAGGACTGTCTCAGGTCCCCTTCGTCCTTGCACGAGTTGACTTCTGTACAGCTTAAAGCAAAAAACATCCTGTAGCAGTCAATAAAACTAGCAGGAGTTGATAAAATTACTGCAATTCCAGATCAGGTGGCCTGCCTTCAAATTCTTGCCCTTGCTGGTTTCTTGCATGTGGTGGTTTGGGGGTTTTTTTTTTTTTGCCCCACCTGCTGTTTTTCATAGGGAGCCAGATTTGAATATTCTGAGTAACCTGCATTTGTGCCTTAATGTAGATCCCATTTCTTAAAATGTTATTAAACAATATGAATTTAGCCTTGAAAAGATAGAATGAAGAAACCATTCCAGACAGACATCCTAAAACCCAGCTGTGTATTTTGTATGCTGCCTGAACTAACAATCAGGGCAGAGATGCCATTTGTTCCAGTACAGAGGATTCTGTGAAAGGCCTGAGCTGATATCCTTTTATCTTGTACTTACTTAAACCAGATAGTCTCCTAAGTTTGTAACAAACAGAAAAAAAATGTCAGCATTAAAACAATTACACTGATACCTTTGTATGATTTTCTTCTCTGTATATTTTAATAAGAATTAGAGATCGTACAAAGTAGGGAGAGCTGTACAGGCAGCAAGTACGTACAGGATGCTCTCCAAGGGTGGTGATGCTTTTGGTTTAACATTCCCAAACTCCCACCATGCATCTCCGAGGCATTCTTCACTTTGCCACTGACTGAGCTTGCTAAATACTCAAAGTGGATGGTGCACAGGAGGGAGAAACAGATGAATTTCTGCAGTTACATGTAAAACGAACAACTCGACTTTTATTTTCCTTCCACTACAAGGCAGAGACTTTTCTTTGAGGACAGATTTTCCAAACACCTTTGCAGACTAGGAGAGAGGGAATTGCACAAAGCTACTCTTCTCAAAAATATTTCAGTGGCCATGTTTTCTTTGATTTCAAATAAGTATCAGCATAGCTGGTTCTTTTCATGCCCTCAAGCCAAAACGTAATCCTGTTTAAGATCACTTTGTAAAGATCAGCATAGCATTTTGACTCCTGAAATTGTGGGTTTTAACAAGTTTGTATCTGTGACTCTTCACTTTGAAGTGAAGGTATTTAGCTCAGGCAAGAAAAAAACTGACACTATGGCACTTTTCAGCAACTGTATCAGTGAACTCACTAGGACACTACTGATCCAACCAGTGGCTGGGATTATTCAGAATTGTTCTTTAAATGTAGAAGATGGGCTTGGAAGACACTCAGCTTTTTTTCCTCCCCCCCCTGAACCTAATGATTCAGCAGTCTGTTCTTTGTGTTCGTGCATCTAAAACCACCCAGAAGTGTTTGTCAGCAGGGGGCTTGGCTATGATCTAAACATCTCTCAAGCACTTTTATGCAGCTATTGATCCAACTGCAAAGCTTAACTTTCTTGCTATGGGCACGAGTCATCTTTATTCTCTTGCGCTCGTCCAAGTCAGTCCCTCCCCCATTAAATCCATCTCCTACCCTGCATCAGATCTGATCTGCCTTCTGCTTTGCTCCTGTTGGTCACATAGGTACAGAGAGTCACCGCAGAGTCTGGCCAAAGCTGACAGCTGAGGGTTGGCACTTGGGCTCTCTACCCTTTGACGTGTCCCCTCGAGAGTCTTGCTGAATCAAGGCTGGGTCTCTGGCCGTGTAGAACATTACAGATTGACCGCAGGAGAAGCGCTAGCCAAGGCAGGTCTTTTCCACCCTTCTAATTCAGTACAAAAGAACAGGTCTAAATCAAGAGTCTTGCTCCGATACTTGTCCGAAACATTTTAAAATGTAGATTTTATTAATAAAAATCATGTTGATTTAAATAAATAAAATTTCTGTTTATGCCCAGCAGACTTTTCTGTACAAGTGTGAAACTGCCTCATTTTGCCTGGGACTATCAGGGCATTCCAGACATACAGATCAATGTTATAAAAATATACCTGGGTCTTGGTTTAAAATTGGAGCCACTCCAGAGCTTTTTCTGTAGACGGCTCCAACAGCTCAGGTGGAGTGTAGAAGGGACAGCCTCTGGTGTAAGGGCTTTAACGGGTTCAGAGGATCTTCAGGAAGGCTGTGCAGCCTCAGGGAACGGTGCATTTGAACTGCCCAGCATCACAGCTCCATTCCAAGGCTATCTTCCCGGGAAGTGCTTTGGTCGGCAGCAGCTTTTTTCACAGAGTTTGACGAGCTCAGACACAACGAAAACTGAGGAAGCCAGCCCCGTGAGAAAGAGCAGGTCTGCCAAGAGGAAACAGAGCAGAGGTGAACGCAGCGGGCAGCTGGGTGTTGTGCTGGGCAGGAATCCCCAGTTAAGGGCTTCCCTGCAGTGGATACTTGTGCTGGTGTTGGGTGGCCTCGCTGTGCTTTGCTAGCTGTAGGATTGGAGAAATCACCCTGGGAGACGAGGAATACCCACAGTTGGGGTCGTCCACTTAAGGGGTGGAAACCTCTCGTCATTTGGGATCATTGAACCCTGCTTCTAACAACGTGCTGATGGATAGACACAATTGAATGCAGCATGATGGTTTGCTCAGGCTGATTCAGATAGTAGAATATGCATTGCATTTCAGCTAGGAAATGTTCACCCTGTAAGGAGGATGGAGCCAGACTCTTCTCAGTGTCATCCAATGTTAGGACAAGAGGCGATGGGAGTAAGTTGGAACACAAGAGGTTTAGGGTAAACATAAGGAAAAGCTTTTTCACAGTGAGGGTGACAGAGCCTGGACCGGGCTGCCCAGGGGGGCTGTGGAGTCTCCTTCTCTGGAGGCGTTCAAGACCCGCCTGGACACGTTCCTATGTGACTTGATCTAGGGGATCCTGCTCTGGCAGGGGGGTTGGACTAGGTGATCTTTCTAGGTCCCTTCCAACCCCTAACATTCTATGATTCTATGATTTCAAAGCGGAGTGGCTGCATAATGATCCTAGATGGCTTTATGTGGAGAAATATTGTTACGGAGCTCGTGGAAAAACTTGTCACGTCTCCATTCGCGTGCAGTAAATCAAAATGCAAAACCTAGGCTAGGATAATACCATTCAATCCTACCACTGTGTGTGTATAGCTACGTGTACAGAAGCTCTTGATTGATTTCTCCTACCAGCAGTCTGTTGGGAGCTACCACGTAACGATTCGGCGATTGCATCTGCTCTTGAACATAGCCTGAATGAAGAAACCCCACATCATTCATTTGGCAACTTACCTAGCACTCCTAAATTCTCCGTCTGGAAGATCTTTTGTAATGGAGGGATGTATATAACAGCCAGCTGTCCCAAAAATGACCCAAGCACAGAATACAAGAACATGCGGTTTCGAAAAAAGCCTATTTCAAAGATCAACTTTGTCTAGAGAAGGGGGGAAGAAGAAGAAAAAAATAAAAGAAGAAAAAAAGAGAGAGAAATGTAACATTTCCCAGTCTTCTGCTGATACTTGAACTTCACACTGTTCCTTAGTGTGTAATCTCTGTTACTTTTGGAAGCTGCATAAATGCTACATAGGCAAAAGCTACATAGCTGAAAGTGCAGTTGCACTCTGATGAATAACTTTGTAAATATGATAAAAATCATGCTTGTTTAAATGACATTTAATAAAAAAAAAAAATCTCCTCCCTATGCAAAATACTGGTGTTGCAATGTTTCTGTTGGTGTTTTGCTGACAGAGCAACCTCACCTGAGAGCGGCACGTCAGGGCATTGAAGAGGTCAAAAAACACAAAACAGGTAAAAGTCATTGTGGTGGTTCGAGGAGTGATGCCACTTTTTGGATTCTGAAAGCACATGTGAAAATTCAGGGGTTAGTTAAAACTTGCCAAAAAAAAAAAATGCCAATTCAACGCAGCAATTAAAATATTCCCGTCAATGTCAATTTGAAGGGTAGCAAAGCAAAGGAATAAATCTAGTCCTGGCATCAATTTCTCTCTGCTAATTGTTGAGTTTATGATCTTAATCGACCATGTTTTAAATTCTTAAACTGATGTGGAACTGGAGTAGAGAATATCCTAAATTACATTACTTAACCTGTTCCAGTAACAGTCACTATTTACTACCAGCAATCCGTAGTACTCATGTACTTGGAATTTTCTACTTCCATGGAAAGCTGAAGGTGAAAAGTACCTTGAAGTGTTGATGCCATGTCAAGTAAGAGTTTTCCCATTCTAGACGAGAACCTCCAAAGCAGAGGCAACACAGGACAGCAGAAGCAGAGCAAGGAGCTGACCCTGGTTCCTTAAGCCTCTGCCTGTACTGATCCTTCCCCACTGGATGTATTTCAGAAAGTCCTTCTCATGTTCCTCAGAAACTGCCCTTCTCTTGGCTTTCACCCTGATGAAAACAAGATATGATTGCAGATTTTCCTCACCTCCTTCCAGAAGACGAAGAGGGTTCCACTGATGATAATCACAGCTGACATGAAGATTTTCAGGATCAACGATTTGCTGAGTATCGTATCGGTGACGCATCGGGGTGGCTGTTTGATTGTGTCCCTGTCAACGGGTTCAACTCCCAGGCTGCCTCCAAGAGAAGCAGAGGAAAGTGTTTAGTTAATGCAGATAGTCCTGAAACGGTGAAACCTCTGATGAAGCTGGATGGATCTGGAGGGTGCAGTTCTTTGAGGTACAGCATGAGGAGCTCAGTATTCCGGCAGGGCTACATAAAGCCCCAAATTTGCCTGAGACAAAGGTATTTTTTGCATAATGAGCTGTGAAAATGATAGGTTAGACTATCATTGTGCATCATACTGGTATCCCATCCCAGAAGGAGAACAAGCTGTGAGATTGTGGCCAACTTCTCTTCCACGCTGTGAAGGTAGCAATTGTAATAAGCAGTAGTTGTAGTTAGTAGTGGGATGAGGTTCCTAAATCTTAGTATTTTGGGGTATGTGCCCCCCATGTACCCACTATTCCCTTGCCAGTCAGACCTGCAGGGATACTAGCAGGTGATGCACTCAGGATAACAGATCACTCCCAGTCAGAAAGTGGAATAGCTGTTAAGTGATTCCACCACAGAACAGAAACACATAATAAACCTGAGGTAGATGCTTTTGGAGGGACCAGGAGGTAACAAAAGCACAACTTGTCTTCTCTAACCACCAAATGACTGGCGCATTAATAAGAAATCATAACAGCTTGTGTTCCTAAGCCAAAATTCAGACATTAAAACCAAGACTATTTTGCTCATTTGATTCTTCCATACCTCTGGGCTGGTGGCCCATCCATGATGATGTTGATCCATAAGATCTGCATAGCATTAAGTGGATTTGGTAGGTTGAGCACTGTTGACAGAGTAATTAGGCTCAAAGCTGAAATGCTCCTGCAAAGAACAGGAGGACATTATTCTGCGTGGCCTTGCACAAAAGGTGCTTTCACTGGGATCAAAGCAAACAGGAACTTACGTGCTCAGCTGGAACCGGACAAAATTTTTTATATTGTAAAATATTCCCTTTCCTTCTTCTATTGCATTCCTGGAAGGGAGAGAAAGAGTTTATTTTTTTACATAGTGCTTCTTGTGTCACTCAAAATACACATTGTCTTCTCTAGCACTTATTTCAGATGAAATTCAGGCTTAGCAGGGGGGCATGAATGCAGCTCCTCAGTTAAAATTACTTTATCAGAACTAGTAGATTTGCAGCTCTGGTTCATATGGCCAGGTCTTGGTCCATAAAAGCAGGACTGTGACCTATTTATATCCTCGGTCTGCTCTGCCTACTCTCTGTTGTTATGAATCAACAGAGCATTTCAAATTATGGTTTTCCTCTGAGCTTCCTAGATGAGGCAGAGAGCACAAGTTATGATCTGTCGCTGTTTATACCGGGAGCAAAGAGATGCAGCAGCACACAAATTCAGCAGGAGCAGGCAAAAGAAGCAAATCTATTAATTTCTAACCCCATTTTATATCCCCTATCCCCATAGGGCGACTGGTCAGTGATCACCCATCTCCTAGGGTGATTGGCTAAAGTCCTACAGCACCCATTGCAAAATATTTTTCCAATGTACCATAAACAGAACTTAGCAAAACACCAGGTGTGGGTCCAGCTTACAAAAACCATCCTACTGTTTCTCATAACACTGGTGAGAAAGGCAGGATTCTCACCAAATATTGTGAGAACCTGAGAAAATCCCTCTGCTAGCAGCTTTTCAGCATCCACAATGATCTACCCAGGCTTCTAGGCACTTGCAAATGCCCTGTTAGCTACAGCAGTGAGAAACCAGGGCTTTTAGATGAAAGGTGGCTTTGTCACCATCACTTGAAACTAAAAAAGCCATTGCCATGTGTGTAACTAAAAAAGAGCCAGAGCCACATTAGGTATCTCCACTGTTGACTTACATGTCCTGTGCCTTGTGTCATTTCCAGGGCTAGTCACACTTGCTGCAATGGATAGCCAGAAAGTGTCTGAAGCAAGAAAGTGTCTGATAGCAAGAAAGTCTCCAAACCTACATTACTGTTGAGAAGTCATCGTCCACGAGAATCATGTTGGCAGCCTCTTTGCTGACGTCCGTACCAGCTTGTCCCATTGCAATCCCAATATCAGCAGATTTGAGGGCCACGGCGTCATTTACACCATCCCCTGTCATTGACACAATGGCACCAGCCCTCTGCAAAGCCTGGGAGAGGGGAGAAGCTCTGAAGCCAGGAGAAGCAAGTCAGTAGTCCTGACAATCACAGGATTGGCACGTGATATTGGAAGAGCAGAAGCGCTGCGTGGCTTTGGGGGTAAAGCAGCCTTGTCAGCCCACCCAGGACAAAACTCAGACCAAGACTGGAGTTTCAGGAGGAATTAGAAGAGTGGACTAAAGTCCTCAGAAATTCTCCTGATATTACACTTGTAAACATCTCCCTAGGGTCTTTAAACTGACCCAGACCAGACCTGCTAATACCTTCAGTGTAAGTAGTGCCAGTGCTCTAGCTTGGGTTTTACGGTCCTTTAGTTTGAGCTGATCATGCCATGGAAGACCAGGCAGTCTAGAGAACTGAGCCCATCCCCCCCATGTCTTGTTTTTGTGAGGAATGCAATGGGTTTGGGAGGCTCTTAGTACCTTTATGATTTTCAGTTTGTGCTTTGGACTTGTCCGGAAGAAAATGGAAACCTGAAAACCAAAAAAAATACAATTGTGTATCAGATGGATGCTATTGGAAACAGGCCTTGTTTCTGTAATCAAAACCATTACATTTTCGACAGTGGATGACAGCTCTGCCTCTGCCAGCTGGTCCAGCTCTTCCCCCGACATGGCTTTCAGCTTCCCATTGCAGAGACCAATATTCTGTCCTGCAAAGAAAAGCCCAAAATGAGATGTGCCCAGCAGCTCTGGAAAAAAACAACTATTTCCTGACTCAAAGAACAGAGGATAGAAATTAAATAATTTACTGGGAAATATACCTGAACCTGGGGCATCTGACAGGGCAGACAGCTCTCTGGCTCTGAGCTGGACCGGTCACCCTGTCCTTACTCAACTGGAGTTAGAGAAGCCATACAATAACCAGAACTGGAGCTGATACTCAATCTCTGCTGCATCCCTCATGGCAGAATGCAAAGAGGAAACGCAGATACTCACAGTCCAAACATGAGTGGAGTCTATAACAATGGCATCTGTCTCATTTAAGGGTCTTGCCCTGAGATTTTGCTATTTGTGGTGCTAAAATAGCAGAATTAAGCTCCTGGAAATTGGCATTTACCATGATTTGTTTCAATGGAAAAGCAAGAACTCAGTGGCATTTGAAACCTCTATTGCACATACAAAAAAAAAAAAAAGAAAAAGCCAAATTTATTAAGTGACATAACATTCAACTGCTCTGACAGACATAATATATGCCCATGGGAAAGAGGGTAAGTTTGCTACCTATGGCCACAGCAGTTTCCAGGGCATCTCCAGTTATCATCTTTACTGATACACCAGACTCTAAAAGGACTTGAACAGCTTCTTTCACTCCAGCCCTCGGGGGATCAATTATTCCAACCAGACCTAAAAAGGTTAGTTTGCCAAGTTCTGGACCTGAAGCCAAAGCAAGTACTAGAAACAGAGGGGGAAAAAAGGGAAGACAAGATTAAATTACTAATAATGTGTTTCCATACATTAAACCAAACATTTAGCGGGGATATTAAATTGCCAGTTTTCCAGCATAAAAAAGTAGTTAAAACCAGAACTTTCATCATGATATTCAGATCTTGTCTAGACACAAAAATTTTTTCACTCAAATAATACCAGTTTATCTGAATCTGAGTGTTTCTGTTGCTCATGTTTGTCTTAGGATTTATTTTTTTAATTTAAAGCTGTCTACCAAACCTTCCCTAAATGCAGATGGATTAAATTAGGACAGCTCGATGTTACACCAGACACTATTAGTTGCCACTCCTATGTTAAAAAAAACCAAAACAGTGCTCATGAAAAAATGTAAACTTTTCTTCTTTTTCAATCTAAAAACGTGAAATGTAAATTCAGGGAAATCAGTAAAGCTTCCATCACGGGAACATCAAGACTCTGAACATTTTGTTTCCGTTCTCGGTGCCCAATCATATCATTCAAATTGCTCTTAAATCACTTGAAGATATTTTGCCAGGGGTTCCTGTCAGTGTTGCTTTGATGATTGAACCACAAGCTCTCAGCAGCTGCCCGAGCCAATCGCTTTTCTTCCAAGCTGCAATTTGCCATTCCCAAAATTCAGATATTGCAAAGCGAGCGCCGTACGTGATTTACTAACTGCAAGACACAGGGGTGGAGGATATATACATTAACTACACCACTTCCCAGTGCAGGCTGCCAAGGCTTGTTCACATCTTCTCACAACTTGGGAACGTGCACGAGGGACAGTGTCTTTGTTCCTGCGTGGCAGTTCCAAAAGGATGTTTCTAGCGATGAAGGGAATGACCCGCGTGTAAAAACTTCTGCGGGCTGTGCACTGATGTGCAGTCGGGATCAAAAGGAGGGCGTTACATTTGGTTCTAATAAAGAATTGAACCAAACCTCAGATAAAAGTCTTAGTGCCCAAATCCATGTTTTGAAGCCCTTTCAAAGTTGCTTTCTATTGCTCCTAAAGCAAAACTTGGCAGAGCAGCAGCAAGATCGAGTTCAGCGCTAAACTTTTCAATGCAGTGTTCAGCTTGTATCCCAGGCAATCACCACGCTCCGTGGGACAAAGACATTCACCGTTTCCAGTACTTCTTTTCATCTCCTTTCAATCTCACTGATTTAAACCCAGCAAAAAAAATTACTATCAAGTGAGCAGCCGGCAGATTTAGGACAGAGCCCTAATCTGACAGGTATCACAAAGAGATTGTGCAAGAGATGCTAAGGACTGAGCCTCTGTCCATCGTAACCAAAACAGGGCAGGAGAGAGTTAGGGCATGATAACCTGAAAGCTCAAGGGACATAGACAGTAAGGACTGACCCCGTAGACCTGAGGAGCCCATTCGTTTTTCTTCCTGCTGGTAGATGGCTTTCTGCTGGGGTGTGAGTGATAACGAGATGCCACTGCTGTTATACAGAGTGCAATACTGAATGACTTCTTCAAATGCTCCTTTCATAAAGTAAATATCTTCCTGATCCTTTAAAATAAGGAGATAATATAGTTTATCACAAATAAAAAAGAGCATACTTTAAAAATACTGATATTGCATAAAGCTTTACATCCAAGATAAGGAATAAAGATCTTTTGTTTGCTCTTTTACACGTAGTGTAAAATGCCTAAGTGCATGTATTATTTATAGGGTATGAACTTTTTTTCTCGGGCCATTTTTCATGTTCACCCACGGCAGAGAGAATGGTAAGGAAAAGCTTGGTGAGTTTTTGAACCAGAGTACAGTGTCAGCCCAAGCGAGCTCTTTAGCCCAGTAAGAGAAAACCCAACATTTTCTTCCAAACATCGTATCTTTCTTACCCTGTCAGTTATCTCTGAAAAGCTTTTGTTTCCCTTCTCAAACCACAATATGAAAAGTATTACCTTCTCCCATTCAAACACAGCTTTACAAGCTAAAATTACACCCAAGTTGGGAATTTCAAGGTTTGTTCCGTTTTCTCCTGACATAGTTAACTTCTGAAAGCAGTATTTGCCAAAGAGATACCATTTCACGCCCATTGTTGAGGTGCACAATTAGAAACACGAAACCAGCCAACGCCACTGTTTGCTTTACCTGATTTTTCAGCGCGCATTTCACAGCCATCCACTTCTGTTCCGAGCTGAATGGAATTTCCTTCTTTCTTACATAAATATCTTTTATGTCAGCTAATTCCATCTAAAGCAAGGTAGACCAAAAAGAGCAATGCAATACTGAACAATGCCAAAGCTCGTATAGATTTTTCCATATTATGAGCATTGGCTGTTGACCGTGTACTGCCGGGCAGTCATCTACCACAGGGGTCAAGCTAAAGCATGGGGAGAGTAAAACTCATATTTCAAATCCATCTTCTCCTGATATGGGATAATTTAAACCAGAGTTTGATGCTTGATCCCTGTTGACTTTTGCAAGAACCGGGGAGTTGCAATGCTGTCTCAGTGAGGCTTTGGGTCACAGGAGGCTCAAGTCCTTTCCCTAAACCTACAGCAAAGGAGATTTCTTCCATCCCAAACTCAGGGTCCCCCACGTTGGTATTTTCCCAGACAACCCACTTGGAAGAAAAAGGAAAATTGCAAATAACTGAGTGGCGAGTAGTGGATATCTGGTTTCAAATTACTTCCTGATGAATTAAACTGAAAAAGCAATTCATCACAAGAAACCCCTTCAGCTATGTTGTACAACAGCTTGGATCAATGGAGGATGCTCCAGGTGAAGCAGTGGGATCAGAAGTGGCTTCCGATGTGTCTTTCCTGCATCTCCCATCAAACTAATTAAAAAAACTAAAGAGAAGGAAGGAGGAGGAAGGAGGAGGAGGAAGGAGGAGGAGGAAGGAGGAGGAGGGAGGAGGAGGAAGGAGGAGGAAGGAGGAGGAAGGAGGAGGAAGGAGGAGGAAGGAGGAGGAAGGAGGAGGAAGGAGGAGGAGAAGCTCTCTCATACTCTGATGTTGCTTGGCTGCTGAATGGCAGAGAAGAAGGAAGGTTTTAATTTAGTGTTTAGGGAAATGTCATTGTTTGGGGCTTTTTGTGCAAAACAATGGCTTCAACTGTTAAGAGTTACGGGCTTTAAAACTAGGTGTTTGAAGGGGCATCATTTCATCAGGAACCTTCTGTGCTTTACAGCCCACCTGAGGTCTGTGAATCTGCAGAACGCTGGCAGATGGTATTAAGGTATTTTACAGCCTCTGCCTATGAGCATGGATGCAATATTCATTAAAAAAATAAAACCTTGTTTTACATAATCATGACAAGGAAAATATAAAAGCTAGCAAATGACCCAAATCAAGGATGACCCTCCACCATTCTTTCTCGTGTGGGCTGTTCTTGCTCATTTTTCACTCTCATCTTCCTCCTGAACCCTTAGTTGGCATGTGCAGAAAATGTAAATAAAAGCAGTCCAGTCTGAGCCCAAAGGAAATTTATTATGCAGCATAATCACAGAGATTAGCCAAGCAAAACAATTATTTCTGTGAGCACAGACACTCAGGGAAGGTGTTTTTCCATGACAAGAGGTTACATGGGAGAGATGAGATGTACATCTGTGACCCTGGGGAGAAGAGACAAGGGAAGACTAAAACCAGTCTAGGGACTTTAAAGAAATCTGATTGCTGTCAGACCTAACATTTCCAGTTTTGTTTTTTTTTTTTAATTCTGGAAAATTTTAAATCTCAGCAATCTTACCTTCATTGCAAGGGCAATGAGAGCTCCTTCTGTGGGCTGTCCCATCACACTGTTCTTCCTGATAATGGCATTATTGACTATGCAGCCAGCCTAGAGAAAGTGACATTTTTATGGCTTTTTTTTTTCATGACTAAATGTTATAGCTTTTTAATCTCTTTAAATGAAATAATGAAAGACTGGAGAATGAAGGCATCCAAAAAAGATCCCCAAAGTTGTGCTATTCCCCACAGCAGCACCTATTGAGATCAGCTCTTGTGCTTCTTAAACCTCCTTAATCCGTAGGATACACTAATTTTTTAGTAAGTTGTTACCTTTTGGTTAAACCAACATTGAAGAAATGAAGTTAATTTTCAAGTTACAAAAGTGGCTTTTTTTTTTTTTTTTCTTCCATATTCATTACCCACAGTGACCTGTGCAAATGAAAGGGGAATGTAAATAGGACAAGCTGGCTTGTAATTCCTACTTACCTCCACTAGTTTCCCAACTGAGACGTTGGAAAATTCTTTCAGAATCTCCTTCGTTGGCAGAAGATAAACGTTTCCTTCTCCATTGTAGCCCACCCCGCTGACCTGAGGAAGGGAGAGACAGGAAGAACAGATTTCCCAGTGCCAGACAGGACTATATTGCAGCTGTATTCCATGGAGTGCACTTGAGCACATCTTTGATTTTGAAGGCATGCTGGGATTCTTTCTAGCTCAAGGCAACGCTTATAAGAAAGGCTGCAGATAACGAAAGTATAGTATTACAGTAGCCATGTAGGAAAAAAAAGAAACAGCTTATCTCATGCAGAGCTTGTTCCCCATGATTTCAGAGGTCTCTTGCAGCTCCGTCAAGAGATCCAGCCCTTTGGTAGCAGTGGGTTCACTGGTTTTACCCTACTGATGACTGGCCCGAGTCTCCACTGCTTTCCATTTTTCACGCCTATGTTTTTCACCCGCTTTGCACACAGGGAAATGAACCGAGCAGGAGAATCAGGTTACTTGTATAATAAATATTCCTACAGAAGCTGGATCCACAACGGTCAGTGGCAGCCGCAGAGAAGAGCAGATGATGTCAATGAACATCTTTGTTGTACAGTCAGCCCCACCTCTGCCTGTCTCCAGCGCCGCAAAAGTCCCTTCTTTTTAAGGCAACTGGTTACGTGCAAGAAAATGCTTGGTTTGGGACTGACTCAGCATCCCTCAGCTGAACTAAAAGCAAATTGTCCCTGCTGAGCTTGAACAGGAAAGTCTGTACTAGCACCTCGGTCATACCTCTGCCTGGAACCCATCCGAGGTCACGAGCCGAGTCACCGTCATCTCGTTGGCTGTCAGCGTGCCCGTCTTATCCGAGCAGATGACATTGCAGCAACCTGATGCAGGGAAGGTTTTAATCAGAGCTAATAAATAATGCCACTGAACAATAAGATTCAGGGCTCCAGCAGAGGGAGAATGCGTTTCCCTAATGTTCCTCAAGCCACACCACTGAGAAAAAGGAATAGAAGAGTTTCCTAAAAGAGCATTGTAAGGAAAGGATCTAAGTGCACATCAACGTTGCCCATAGTTTGGGTGTGAGATGCAGTAGGAGACATCTGAAGGGGGCCACGTTGTCTTGAGCATCATATGGTGGGCAGCCAGAGAAGGCACTGATCTCCAGGGAGCAGATGGATGCTTCTGAGCTTCAATATCACATCACAGAGCAGCTGTCACATCCTGCAAGGACACCTCAAATTCCCACTCTGACACATGCTTCTTGAGATGGGCCATTTAACCCTTGCTTCTCTAAACCAGGACTAACAGCCCTTCCCTAAGGTGAGGGTGGATGTGTTCAAGATTCTTACCAAAAAATACTTTAAAGTCCACAGCTAAGAACAGGAGCTGCCCAACTCATGCTCTGCTCTGTGCCAATCCTGCCTCAGTAAAGCACATTTCTTCCAGGGCCCGTTTACACCACAACACAGCAAAGGTGTGAGTCAGTGGAGTCACCACATTCGGGCCAGTTTCCACTCCCAAGAAGGGGAAAAATTTCATTATTGCAAAAAAAATATTCATGCTTCAGCTCCATCCTAAGTCTGAACGTCTTTCCTGGCTCTGGAGATGACCACAGGGCTTGGGCACAGACCCGGTGAGCATGATGACCACCAGATAAAAGCCCGGAGACAATAAAGCAGATTGGTCTGCAATTAAATTAATTACAATTTGGAAGGATTAGCAGGGAGCTGAGCTATCACCCTCAGTATTTTTAGTTATTTACTATTAAAGAATCAGATCAAGGAGGATTATCTTTCTCCTTTTCAGAGGTCTAACAGGCATGGCACAGTTAATAGGCGGGCGAGCAGAGTTTTTGCCGTGCTGTGAACGCCTTGCAGCGTACCTGGGCAGCTGGCAGTTACACCTCTTTGGGTGCAGCTCTTCCAGAACGAAATTCTTCACCAGATAAGACCATTTCAGATGTGCCGGGTCAGGGTAGATGCAATAAAATGAGGGTGATAAGATTACTTAACTGCAGAACAAACAAGGGCAGCCCAAACAATAGTGGCATTTCCAACAGAGAGGTTTTAGCTGAAGGATCCGGCTGTGCAGCAGATATTTGTAACTCCACGGGGCCAGGCTTGGCATTTATTGTACTTCTTAATGAGTGCTGCTAAATGCACAGCATGTCTTCTCCTTCCTATAATGGCCATACTGACCGAGGTCAGAGTAGCAAAGCGTGGAATAGAGCGACCTGGAGATGAGGGCCAATTTGAAGATAAGGGAAGGTAGAAGAATAATTTGCTTACAGTTCATTCTGCCCTGCAGTTGTGAGGATTCTTTAGGAAGAATTTCTTCCCCATGAGGGTGGTGAGACACTGGCACAGGTTGCCCAGAGAGGTGGTGGAAGCCTCATCCTTGGAAGCTTTTAAGACCAGGATGGATGGGGCTCTGAACAACCTGCTCTAGTGGGAGGCATCCCTCCCATTGGCAGTGGTGTTGGAACTGGATGATCTTTAAGATCCCTTCCATCCCTGTCAATTCTATGATTCCAGGATGGGATGGTTGCCTTCTCACCATCCTTTTTGTCCCTATTTTCCATGACTCATTGGTTATCCAGGAAATGGCCACATGGGCTGCAGAAGGACAAATGGTTTTGGTTTTACAACCAGGTTCAGCTTGAGGGGGTGCAGGGTTTTTTTTTGGGCAGACACTGAAGAAGTGGACAGGATGGACCTGCAGGATTATCCCACAGAAGGGAGAGGAAGGAGAAACCAGCCTTCAAGCTGAGCAGGGCTCGTATGTCTGCAGAAGGGCTCTGCTCTGCCTGAGCCAATGCCATGGGCTGGGTTGCACCATTCCTAGCACCTGCCTGTATTAATATCACTAAAACAAAGTGAAAAGGGTGAGAAGCACAAGGTAGAATATATATTTAATCTGAGTGGGTTGCTCTGGCCCATTAAACATATTCCAACATAATTTTTTTTTTTTTTACTAATCAGACCAAGACTCACTTGGCCATCCCACTGCTATTCAGTTCAGATCTTGAAGCCTGGCAGATGACCAAGCTGTGTGGTCCTTTAGCAGCCTTACCTAAGGTTTCTACTATGGGCAGCTTCTTCACAATCACTCTTTTCTTGGCCATCCGGAGAACGCCCAGCACCAATGTTACGGTGACCACGATGGGAAGACCCTCTGGGATGGCAGCCACGGCCAGGCTGGGGACAGCAGAGACACAACAGCTTCAACACAGGGGTCAAGCAACAGGTACTGACCAAGGGGACATTTCCATGGGGTGAGTTTTCCTGCTTACACATGCAGAACTGAACAGGAACGTGCAGTGCTGAGCACTGGGACTCCTGGCACGCTCTAAATACAAAAGCAGGATATTTATCCAGCCCTTCAACCCTTTCCTGGATGGTTTTGACAGAGTAATTAGTTTTCTTCTTTACATTGCCAAAGAGCATTAATTTCTGGCTAAGTAGGGATTTAGGGGTTGGATTTCATTTCATTTATTTAACTTTCTGATGATGGAAGTTGAATATTCTTTGGCATCACAGCTCACACGTTAGCTGCTGGCTCCTGGTCACACACAGCCCCTCATCTTCTCTCTTACATGTGGGTACCACCTATGGCAGGATAGAATCAGCTCCCCAGATGTCCCTGTGCTTCACAGTCTGTATCTGTCCCTTAGTTGTTCCTTGGGTAACTCTGAACATGTCTAGGTGCGTGCAAAAAGCAACCAAGGAGGACTTCCAAAACCATAGGCCACTCTTCAAAACTCAGACTTATCTGCTCTTCTCCATCACCACATCCCTCCAGGAGACACAGGAAAGTGGGCTCCAAGCCACTTTGGCTCCACTGTGGTGGTCTCATCCATGGTTTTGTTTCTATAGAATACCTTCTTTTTTTTTTTTTTAAGGATTAATTTTAGAGCCATGTCAACACTAAGCCACATGTTTTATGGATCCTTCTAAAACCACATGGTTTATGATGTTTGATTAGGAGGCTGTGCATGGTTTTTATGCCACATAAAGTGTGCATTCCAATCTTTGGACGTAAATCCAGTAACGACAGCGAAGAGGAATATTTGCTGTTGCTACACTCCCATGAAATTCATGGTACAGATAGGAAGGGACATCCACAGCAGGATGAGGTGGAAAAGACAGTGAAGATTTTCAAAATACTGAAGTCCAGAATTAAATAAACCTCAAACTTGGTTTATTTCTACTGAACTCCGCTGTAAAGCCCACATTACTTTCACCAGTGCGAGATCAACATCTATTTATGAAGGGTCTTACTCAAGCTTTCTTCTGTGAAATGCCCATTGTTTTGAAGAGGGAAGTCCCTGGAATGTGATTCATTAGAAATCAAAGAGCAAGGTGCTCTCCTGTCCTCACCTGACTCCAATTGTGAACATGCTGAGGAGTTGCTTCCCTTGTAACCAACCAATGAGCATTATCAAACCTGGCGGGGGAAAACCATCAGGTTAAATGACTTCAAGGAATTCTTAAGTCTCTAATCTGCTTTAACTGTTGTTGGGGAACTGTGCATTCTTGAACCCCCAAAGTCCAGGTAACCCACATCAACAAGCACTTTGCAACATGTGGCCCTGGAGCAAAGAGGGCTTTCACAGCTGACCGTGCCAGGAGGAGCATCGCATCCAACTCACCAATTATGCCAAAGGAGAAGAGAGTCAGTTGCTTCCCCAGCCTGTCCATGCTTTTCTGGAGAGGTGTTTTGGGAGTCTGGAAACATTAGAGCAGAGCTGGTTTTCTTTGCTTGTTACACAAGATAAGATGACACTGAGCCCAGAAGGGCTGCCCCACACAGTCCTGGTCAGCAGTGCTGTGGTCCCTACGGGGTCTGCTGGGCACAGACTGTCCCACAGGGAGAGAGTTTCTACCTCAGTGCACTCAAGACAGGCAAAAAAAGCAGGAGAAAGAGAAGAATTATGCTCAGTTGTAGCTGGGGGAACCAAGCTAGACACAGAATAAAGACTAAATTAGAAAAAAGATCCTTACTGATTGTGTCCAGGACTGGAAAATGTGTGTGCAAAGCCTCAGGGACAGGGATGAGAAGTCCAGACCCTCATCTCTGTCCCAGAGGCTCTGCACATACATTACCCAGAAATGTCTCCTCCTGCTTTGCTGTGATTTCTTGTATGAATAGATTAGGAGTTAACTGGTTTCTAGACCCTCGTCTGTGGTAGCTCAGAGCTGTGGCCCCATTACATTTTGGCATGTATAGAAGTAAAATTTTATATATATAGTGAAAAGTTGGGGGGAGGGGATATTTGGAAACCTAAATCCTGCTTATTGCCTTCTTTTTTGGATACAGCACTTTGGTGTCCCTCAATGGCACAGGCATTTTGTAGCAGGAACAGAAGTGAGCCCAGTGCATTAGCTCTTGGAGCTGCTTCTCCTCACAAACTTCCATCCAGAACACACATCATTTCCAGAGACACACAGACACTTCTTTACCTCTTCAGCTTGCATCATTTTGAACACCTCTCCAAACTGGGAATTCTCGCTCGTCCCAATAACTACACCCTGAAAAGAAGGAAAAAACAAGGAGATGAAAAAAAAATAAACATAGAGATTCTGTAACTAATTTTGAGGACAAGATTGAAGATGACAGGACTCACTTTTCCCTTCCCATACCGCACCAGGGTGCCCATGAAAACCACGTTGCTCAGCGTGGTTATGTCTCTGGCTTCCAGTAAGACACCGTCAGTCTTGTTGCAAGGCTCAGCTTCTCCAGTAAAACTGGATTCATCCACCAGCAGATCTGTAACCTAATTAAAAAGGCTCATTTCTGGCCCTGTTAAGAAAAGAAATTTCTGGGACGGCGTCTTGTACTTGAGCTGGACTCACCTCTATCAGCCTGAGGTCTGCAGGAACCCTGTCACCCACAGACAGATAGATGATATCCCCAGGCACCAGCTCTCGTGCTAGAAGATGCTGCAGTTTTCCATCCCTTAGGCTACGTGAGACAAATGGAAAAAGAAGAAAAGGAACCAGGCTGTGAGGTTTTTATTCCTTCTGCAAGCTTGGGAATGTGACTGGCAAGAAAGCAAGAGCTTCCCTGCCCCAGAGAGCTTCCAATGTAAATAAGAATATAAAATCTTCATGAAGATGAGGAGAGATGGTTATTTTCTGTTTGGGCTCAGTTTGAACTGATAAACAGATGGGCAGGTTACAGAAGACTTGTATTTCAGCAAGTAACTTAAACAGTAGAATCATAAAATCATAGAGTTGTGAGGGTTGGAAGGGACCTTAAAGGTCATCTAGTTCCAACCCCCCTGCCGTGGCACTTCGAGAGTAGATTGGAGTGACACAAAGGTGTGCTTTTCCCATGTGGCCCACGCTTCGAATAACAAAATGTGGCTTCTTTAACCTAAAAAGAAGCTTTAAAAAGGTTTACCACTGCCACTGGACTATTTTATTAAAAGTGCAGCCACCCAAGTGGCTAGACACGTATGGTGGCATATCATAAATAAATCAAGAGCAAACAGTGGTGTTTGTGAGATCCAGACCCGGGTGAACTTTGGCCCTGAAGAAAACCCCACGCAGCTTTAGCGGTGCAAGGCTTCTCTGAGCCTCACAGCTTCTTTATGTTGGCAGGGACAAAACTGATTTGCAAAAGGATAAATAGGAGAAGTTTTCCTTGTGCTCCAAAGCGCTGGTCCCACACATCAAGGCGGTGAGGGCAGTGGGATCTGGTGCAGCCCACAACTGCCCCAGGGGCAATGGCACGACCTGCACCGGAACGCCTGGCGTGCCAGTGCCTGGCACCAGTGCCCAGCAACGGGCGGGTGCAGGAACCCAGCCACAGGCATCTCTGCTCATAAGCCTTTTTGTGCCAATCTCTCGAGGGCAAAACTACCCCAAAGCCAAAAAAAAAAAATAGGCAGGTGAGGTTTTTTCCTGCCTGGGGAGTCAGCAGCACGTGAGAGGCTGCAGGGACCCTTATGGAGGGTGGGGAGTTGGGGCATTTCTGGGACCCTCCCATCTCTCAGCATTTGTTCAATTCCTCTGGGTGCCTGCATTAAAACCCAGAGTTATTTCATCCCCTTTCACTGTGCCCACACGGTGCCACCCCTCCAGGGACGGGGTTCTCATTACATGCTTGAGAAGCTGAAGTTATTCTCTTCAGCTGCTGGCTCTGCCCTGCTAGCCCAGCCCCTGCGAAACCCCACCGCAGCATCCATGCCTCACCAGTTGCACTCGGGGGGCACCAGCTTGTTCAGCTCCTCCAGAGATTTCTCGGAACGATATTCCTTTTTAAGGAGAAAGGAGAAAAAAAAAAGCCAAGTCACACGAGAGGGCTCGCTGGTGACAGCCCTGGCCAGAGGTGAGCTCCGGCTGCCGTACCTGGATGAAGGCCACGGTGACCACGATGAGCACGGCCTGCGAACAAAGAGGCATTACAGGCGTGGGGGCCACCAGCTTCAGAGAGCCAAGGGTTGGGTTGCAGGAGAGGCAGCACCTACCATGGTGATGCTGGCAGCATCCTCGTACTCTTTGGTGATGACGCTTACCAGGGCAGAAGCCAGCAGCAAGAGGATGAGGGGGTTTTTAAACTGGGAAAATAAAACCAAAGAGCAATATCCAGTTAAATACGGAGTTGCCAAGGCTGAGCTGGGCTCAGATCTCCCCAGAAGGGATTAGCCACGTGGTTTTGCTGCAGGGACCCTCCTCGCTCGTGACGGTGGCATTGCTCTGCCCAGAGACAGAAGGCAGGCACAGGGCTGACTCTAAAAGCTCCTTAGAGGCAGGATAGATACAAACAAGAACTTTATTGTTCTTTTAGAATTTGAAACCAGAAATCCTCTTTCTATTTTTTTTTTTCCTCTTTTCTTTATTGTTCTTTAATTAATCTGCTAAACTCTGCACTGTACTCAGTGCTGCAGGAGTCAGAGCCTCACTTCTTTCAATTTTAAGCACAAGTTTAAGGACATTTCTCCTGTCTGAGACCGTTACAGCTCAGCTTAGCTAATGTGGGGTTTGATGCAAGGGAACTGTCAGGCATAGACGAGATGGTCTGGTCTGGGTAACAGGAGCGCAGGGATTCACCGTAGGAAAGCCAAGGTTTACACTGATTCCCTGCTGAAGCCAAAGGTGAAAGTTCCCTCTATTTCTCTTTAGAAAGACTGCGCCGAAGGAGATGTTTTACAAAAATAGCAGCTGGGAGAAGCCACAAGTGTCTGCCGAGGGGCGATGCTCAAGTGCAGAGGTGTGAATGGTGTGGAACTGCGAGCTGCTCTTCCAGACAAGTTGTGCAAGGATCAGAAACACACTGAAGAGTTTGGGGTTCCCATAGGAGAAACAGCTTCTGGGCGATCAGAGAAAAAAAAAAAAAAGCACCATCTAACTTTTTATTAAGAGTAAAAGAATCCTTGAAGAGACTGAGCGATGATTACAAAGCGCTTAAAAAAATATCACATAGGAAAAAAAAGGATAATCCATCAAATAAAAATGAAGTCTTTTGGAGCAAGTAAAATCTTCACGATCCAGCTAAGCAAGAAGAAAATCAAACTGCTGGTTGAAAATAAATAATCAACAAAAAAAAAAGGCCCTTCTTGCCTGTCTGAAAGCTCTAAAAGAGAGGTGAAAGATGCACTAAATCAATGAGAACCAGTTAATAAAAGCAAAACTTAAGGATAACTCAGCTGGGGAGAACCAAGAGAGCAAATACCACCTTCTGCTTGGCTTTCTGGGGCAGTTGGTCTGAAATTGTGTCTCCTCACAGCAGATGGAACTGTGTAGGAACGTGGCTGTCGCTGAGGTATCGCCAACAGAGACACCAACACTCACCTGAGCTCTCCTCTCAGCTATTGCTGGAGGTTTAGGGCTTTCCTTCACTGGGGGAACTGGAATCAGCGTGGCTTTCGGTGTCTGCTGGTTTGCCTCAAACCTTTTATGGTTTTGTCACCTGCCTTAAAGGGAGCAAACATACTCCAGAAATCAGGTCACCGATCTAAGGCTTTTGATTTGTGGACCGTGTGGAGATAAAAAGGTTTCTTTTTATTCTAAGATGTTATCTTCACATTAAATGACCCCACGTCTGAACCTCACAGTGGCTTTCCTGGGGGAACAGACAGTTTCTGTACCCAGGGCTCAATCTGTGGATGGAGAAACCCAGGATATTTCAATGTAGAGACACATTCAGGCCAACCCAGCCAGGGAATGAGAACCTGTGCAGAAAATCCTTACCTGGTCTAGATATTTCTTCCATATAGGTTCTGTATTCTCTACTGAAAATTCATTCCAGCCATGTTTTAACCTGCGCTGCAGCACGGAAAACTCAGAGAGTCCAGTTTGCAAGTCAACCTAGAGGGAAGTTAAAAAAAAAAAAACCCCAAACAACTAAAACTCCCAAACATTGCACACTGTAAAATACTTACAGAAAAATTCTTCAGGCAAAGTTATGTTAAAACCCTGTAAGTAGACTGAGCAAGGTATTCATGGTTCAGTCGTGTCATTCACCCACCCCCCCCCAAAAAAAAAAAACCCCAAAACCCAAACAAACATCTCTCTACTGTTTTCCTGTTCAGGTATTTATTTTTGTTGAACTATTAAACTTCACCATCAACCATCACAGGAAACCATAAAGTAAGCACAAGTTAATAAAACCCAATAATTATTTTCACAATTGCAAAACCATGTAATAGATGACAGGGTTGGAATTCTAAAATCAGAAGGCATAGAATTGGTTTCTGGTTTCGCTGTACATTTAGAGAAAAAAAATAAAATACCTTGACAAAATTCAAAGAGAATTCCCTGGTCATGGGGACTCAGCCTTTCTGAATTTCCATCTATTTTTCATACATGAGCTTAAGAGAGTGTTACATCCTAAGACTGTTTCTTTTCCCAGGGGCAAACTCCAGTGCAGAGCTGGAGCTTCCTGAGCCCCCGTGTCTCTCCATCCCAGCTCTGGGGAAGCTGGAGCAGGGCTGGGGCAGAGCAGCTGGTCCTGCCACTGCAAACACCCCTGCCAGGGCTGATGTCCCAGCTCTGGATGGGCAACCAGGTCTCAGCACGAGCAGGACCAGCTGCCAGCAACGCCTGCGCTGTTGTCCTGGGGTAGGGATGGCGAGCTGAGCTCCTGCGTAGCAACTCGAGCTGCAAGCAAGCCTTTGAGAAGTTCTCTAGGACAATAAATGTGCTGAGCTGTGCCTCTGAGGTGGAACCTGCTACGAAAAGCTGGGGGTAAAGCACTGCCTGCATTTGCACAGCATTGCCCAAGGAGCTGCCAAGGAGTGGAGTGGGTGAGCTGTGCAGCCTGCACCCAGGGATCCTCTGCCAGCCTTGGCTTTGCTTGCCAGGCTGGACAATTAAACTCTTTCTCCTGCAGCTCCCAGAGCTGCTCACTTCAGTGAAATCCTGCCCTGGGATGAGGCAAAGCACAAAGACCCAATACTGAGCCTCCAGCATGGCCAGTATGAGGCTTGTCCCTTGTAAAGGCAGAGGAACTGGGCACTCCAGGAGTTTGCAAATGAAACCAAAGACCAGTTTTGCTGCTCAGTCTCTTCCCATAGTCAGAGGACACAGACTGTGTTGCTGGTGCCACAGAGACCTATATATAAAACCCCCTTACGTTCAAAGCTTTTGCCAAGTCTTCCTTATGGTATTTACACGCGTCTTTCGGGGGCAGAACTGTCACCTCCTTCTCCTGCTCAATTATTTTCAGCTCGCACTCCTCTCGGGGCTGAGTAAACGAGATAAAAAAAACCATCGTTAGGGGAAAGCACGGTTAACAACAGCATTTCAGCATCTCTTTGCTTCTTCCCTTAATCCCACTCCCCTCCCTCACTTTGCCAGCTGTGTGACTTCACAGCCAGCTAAAATACTTAATCCTTGTTACAGTCTCAAAGCCAGGTGCACATTCTTGGGGGGGGAAAGGAAGGCTGGAGCTGGATTACCCAGAAGAGAAGCACACAGCACTGCCTGCTCAGAAAAATCACGCTGGGTTCTGCTCTTTGTAGGTACCGTGCTCAGCACGAGCGTTTCTCTGTGCCAGTGTCCCACAGCCCACTGAACACTCAATGCTCAGAGCAAGGGAAAAAACCTTTTCCCTCGTTAAAGGGACAATACATGAACAGGAAATGTGAGCTAGAAACATCCTGGAGCCAGTGGGAGAAAGCAAAAGTCTTTTCTCCTGGCTCCATGGGTGTTTTCCTCTACTGCTGGCTCTGCAAACACCTCGGAGCAGGACAAACGCTTCCTGCCCCATCCAGGAATCCTGAGGGCTGAGCTCCCAGCACCCAGAGCCTCAGCACCCCAACCTCTCTTTCCATTCAAGATCCCTTGTCCCCTTTTCCAAAACGCTCTTTCCAGAGCAGCAGCATCCCCTGAAATCTCAGCCAGGCACACAACAGAGATGGTGTGCCTGCTATTGCAGGGTACATACAGGGAGGGAGAAACCTCCCCTTCCTGAGGACAGGAAAAGTCATTCCCATTTACTTTCATCCATAAAGCACTAGAGCACGTGTTCATTAAGAGAGGGATCTGGAGGGAGTGTGGGGCTCAGCCCCACAACCAGCTCTCACTTGGCAGGGTGGGAGGAATTTGGCCTTGGCTCTCTGCTACCAGCACCCAGTGATCAAGCCCAGCTCACCAGCACCCGAGCAATTGGGTTTGGAGAACTTCAGAGGTGCCTGAAGAGGTATTTGCAGAATTTGTTCTTTTATGAGTATTTAGGATGTTTCCAGGAACATCCACTGTTTTGCAGCCTAAAGCCCGACATAAATGCAGCAAATCTCCTCAGCCCTTCACTGCCCTGCGACATCGGTGTCCACCTGGGGGCTTCTGGAGAGCTCACAGCAGATGAGATAGGAGCATCTCTAAGCTCTGCTCCTTAGAAAGGCTTTTGCCACTTCCATATATAAGGAGATGGAAGGACTTGCCGGGAAGAAAATACAGGGCTGTCGTAGTTCAACACATACCTTGCATTCAATACTGAGATGGTTAACGTGGTTTCCACAGGCTCCTCTGTGCTGCTGGGGACACGTGCAGGTATCAAGGCACAGCCTTGCCTCAAAGGAGTTTAAATTTTAATTAAAAGGGCTGGAGGGCAGGAAGAGACCTGGGCACAAGTGTAATTGTGCCTCCAGTCCCCCAGAGCAGACACGGGAAGCCAGGGCCCGGTTCAATCACTAATATTTACTTTCAAAAAGGTGTGGAGGAAATGAACAACAAAAGGGAATGGATGTGCCCAAGCCCCAGGTTGAGAGGAAGGCTGGCAGCTCCGTACCCCTCACAGCCAGGGGCTGTGGTGGAATGAGCAGCTTTGTTGGGCAGGGTTAATTTGCATTGATTAGCTTATGCCTGTAAGCTATTTCCCCTGGATGAATGTGGCACAGCTTTTCCTACCAGATAAACAAGCTGGAATGCATCATAGAACAGTTTCAGCTGGAAGAGATCCTCAAGATCATCAAGTCCAACCTTATTCCCAGCCCTAACAAAACCACTAAACCCTGTCCCTGAGCACAGCATCTCCCTGGCTCTTAAACACTTCCAGGGATGGTGACTCCACCATCTCCCTGGGCAGCCCATTCCAATGCCAGACAACCCTTTCTGGAAAGAAATGCTTCCTGAGATCCAGCCTGAGAACCTCCCTTGGCTCAACTTCAGGCCATTTCCACTTTTTCTGTCCATTGTCACCAGGGAAAGCAGACCAACTCCCACCTCACTACAAATTCCCTTCGGGTAGTTGTAGAGGACAATAAGGTCTCCAGTGGAGCCCAATCCCCCCTCTCCTGTTCTACTAAGGGCTGCTGGTGCCGAGCCCCATTGACCCTAAACGCATCTCACCCCCCTGTGCTAGGCACCAGGCAGCATCCCGAGCAAACCCCTTCACAAACCAGCCTCTCTTTGGATGTTCTTTTCTATTCCCAGTGGAAAGCAGATGTGGGCTATCAACATCAGCCCTTCACACTTCCAACCTTTCCCCTTAGGCATGCCTTTCCCTAACTTTGGCAACAGGCCCCAAAGATTGGTTCCGGGGATTCCCACCCCTCCTTCGCTCAGGTTCTGCATGTTCTTCCACCTCCTCTTGGGTTACTGTGGAGCAGCTGGTGTGTTGTAACCTGGTCAGAAGGGGTTGGGTTATTTAGTTCAACAAGAAGCTCTTTCAAACATTAAACAGAAACCCTCTGCTTGCAGTATTCCTCATCCTCACTAACCGCAACCAGCCCAACCACTCCCTCCCCAGCCCTCTGTGTGCCTTTTTCTGGTGCAGGCAGAGGAGCTGCCATCCACGGCAGAAACCACCCAGAGCAAACCAGAGCCCCTCAGGCGAGGGGCTTATCCCTTCCCCGAGCCCCCAGCCCCTTCCCACCCACCTCGCACACGGTCCCTCCCTACCCCCAACGCACATCTCCTGCAGAATTGCAGGCTTTCTCCATCAGATAAAGCCTCTGGTCTCCCAGGCTGCAGGTAGAAGCCTCGAAGTGGATACTTTGTTCAAAAAGCAAAGGGTTTTTCAGAAAAGCTGCTTTAACACTACTCCCTGGATTTTAAGGTGCCCCCAGGGGTGTGTGAGGGCTGGGTCAGGCAGGGTGGGCAGCACCCCAGCTCTGGGCTCACGGCCTCCAGCTGCACACACCCCCCCCCACTGCTCCCCTGATCAAAATTGCCTTTTTTTTTTTTTTTAAATTAAGAAAAAGAGCTCTTCCAGCTCCCTTTAATCTAAAGTAAAGCCCCTTGAGCCGAAAGATGGCATTGCTATTGCTGCAGGAAATCCCAGTTGCTGCAGCTCAACTGACACTGATCCCAGTTGGGGAGACCCCTTGCCTACCCCAAAACAAACCCCCCAACCCTGTATATAAGGTGTCCTGGGAGGGAGGTGCTGCAGCCCTCTTCCCAGGAACCTGCAGCAGCTGGAGGGAGGGAATTAACTCCTTGCCTGCTGGAAAATTTTCAGAAGCAAGAAATTGGGCTTGGCACCTCTAAGGGTCTGAAAACACAGCACGTGTGTAAGTGGAGACTGTGTCCTGGCCATGCAGAGGCAATCTCTTGGTCTTCTTTTTTTTTTCCCCTGGAAGGGAAGCTGCACTGTTTAGTTTGTTTTGAGGGCATATGGAAAAAAGAAAATAAAAAGGTATCTGCATGATAATAAAGAAGCAAAATACCATCCTTAGGGGAAATGTGAGTCATTTACCAGCCTAAATCAGACCCTGAGAATATGTTCTGGATTTATCAAGTTCCCGTTGTCCTATCACTACTTCCTGTGCCAAAACACTGGTTGCTCCTCTGTCCTGTTATAAGTGTAGCACGAGAGCTAAAGTTCAAGCAGGGTTTAGATTGGAAGTCAATGCATATCATTGTTTAATTTGGATACAACAGAAACGGTACCGCCGAAGAACAAAGCAGGCTAATTGCTGGTGGCCTCCTGCCTACGTACGACCAGAAATCCCAGCTTCCCACCAGAGCAAGGTTACAGACACTTTCTGTAGCCTCACCAAGAGCTTTCTTTCCTGGGATTTTTGAGCTATGTTTGAGGATTGTTGAGGAGCATCACACAACGCACGGTGTGGTGCACAGGGTAAGAGTTCAGTGTCTAATTTTCTTCTCCCAGTAGCACTGACCAACTCCCATACTGGAAAGACAAGACTCGGAGGAGAAAAGAGGATTAGCTGAAATGACATCTGAGAAAAGGTCTCAGTCAGACAGCCGTGGAAAAGAACATGAGTATCTCAAAGTGTGTGGATGGTGCTTGTTGGGACTCGACTAAGGGCTAACCTCGCATGCTGAAGGGATTAGACAAGCTGGGTTTACATGGAAGGGCACCCGACCAATCTGTCACGCAGGAGAAAAAAAAACGGGGCTTGAGCAATGGAAATCCCTGTGCTGAGCAAACGTGATAATAAGATAACCCCAAACCTGAAGGTTTTGTGGTGGAAAACCAAGGAGAGCAGCAAACGTGTCACCTAAACCGCTCTTTGGTCCACCTGCTCCAGGGAGAGGTGGTGAAAGCAAGGAGAGGGAAATCAACGTCCACACGCAAGACAAGCAAGCGTTACGGTGAAGTCGGCTCGGCGGGTCTGAGCTCAAGCTCCTTGTGCCCATCCCGTTAGCAGTGGTGACAGCACAGAGGGCAGCCCGAGGGGGCACACCAGCGGGTACCTGCGGGGACAGGGGGTACCCGTGGGGACAGGGTGAGCCCCACTCCTCACTCACCTTCCTGCCGAGGCAGCGTTTGCGTTTCGTGCCAGCCCCGCAGAAAGCCTTGCCCGTGGCCCAGCCGCTCTCCGACACGTTTCATTAACGTTGAACCTCCTCGGTGCAGGGAACAATGTCCCCAGGCAGGACTTTGGCCTGAGCTATACATCCCGGGAGTATCGCATAGAAACAAGTACCCCCATCTCACCCGGCTGCCGGGTAAACAGCGTTAATCTCACCCTGGTTGTACGGGGACCGACGCGGTGCTGCGAGGAGAGCACGGCGGCAGCGATGTCGGGTTACCCGCGGCACAGAGCAGGCAGGGTAGATAAAATTAACCCCAATTACACAAACTATTTCAGCAGGTCCAGGCAAGAAGCGCAGGCGATTCCTCACCTCTTCTTCCGGCTCGCCGCTTCCAAGGGGCTGATACTTCTGGGTGAAATGGAAAAACGACCTTTTCTGGAAGAGTTTGGTGACACCTCCTTCTACCATCTTCGGCTGGAAGTGCCTGGGGGCCCAGCGGGCTGGGGGCCACCCGACGCCAACGCCGGCAGCGCCGGCTCCGCTTCGCCCACGCACCCGGCCGGGAGATGCCGGCCCGGCGGCCGATGGAAGAGCGAGGTGTGTGCATGGCCGGCACCTGAAGAGCAGGTTGAGGTCTTGCAGCTCTGCCTGTTCCTCCGCCCTCTACAAAATTGCTGCGGGAGGAGCGTCGGCGGGTGCGGGATGAACGGGGCGGTTGTTTGGCCAAGGCTGCTGTGTGCAGAGGCGGGCTGGGTTACGCGTACCGCCGAGCCCGTTTGTAAACTCCCAGGCTAGGGAAGGAAACCCTCCTTGCACTCCTGACAGGAGCGCTCCTGTCGGCGTAATGCCAGGATTTATAAGCATTGACAAGCATTTGTAGCAGGGAGAGGGCTCTGATGCTCATTTCTGATGCTCATTTAGGAAAAAAACCCGCAGGCTTTCAATTCCTTTCGTGGTGGATCTCAATGTGTGGCTAAAGTTGAGCAGTTGCATCCGTTCTGAAGATTTATAGCTGCCTGTCAGGGAGCATCATGCTCCAGTTTCCACCAGGACACCTACCTCCTCCCCCAGGCATTGTGGCTGCAGGGATCACTTAGGCTCTCTAAGGTGTAAACTGTGAGATCAAGATCCTCCTTTGACAGTAAAAACTGCACTGAGGGAATAAATGTCATTCCCAGCCAGAGAAAAACACGTGTGTGCTTACCTGCAGGAGAAGAGTTTTCTCCTAGGACATCCAGGTGCCAACTTCACAGCTCTGGAAGAGTGAAGGTGGTGACACCTGGAGCATGATGGGGCCAAGACCCTACAGTCCCACCCATGTGGCCACCTACGATACCCCAAAGCTGACCAAGTCCTATCAAACTGGCATTTTCCCATGGAGCATTTCAGTGTTACCTATCTGCATCTCCCAGGTCCCACCAGCTCCAGCGAAAGCCGATGAGCCCTGTGGGCCACCCCGCCAGCACGATGTAACCCCCAGCTACGGACAAGATGCAGTGTCCCATGGAAGCAGTGGTGGGGGGAGGGCTTCTTCCAGGCTGAGGAGAAAACAAAGTGCTAAAGAAACACCCTGCAAATAGACAGGGTTCTCCTCTGTGCAGCTGGGGCTTCCTAACTCCCTGGGCTCCTGGTTGAGAAATGCTTTCCCAATGATCCGAACTGGATGTGTCGGGCAGATGAAGGAAGTTCCTGCGTTGCTGCAAGAGTCCTCCTTCCCATGGGAAAGTATCCAGGGGTAATGCTGGGCACTGATCTGCAGGCAGCTGGCAGCCAGACCCTGCCCAAGTTTACATAAGGTGCTTAGCAGGGGCTCAAAGGCAGCCGAGGCTCCCAGAGGTACGGAGAGAATTAGACCTTCTGGAAACGTATGGGAATTGGGTGGCAAAACACCTCTGTGCTCACAAATGCTTTCAAACCGGTCCCCTCCTTCTGTGGCTTTTGCAAGGACCTGGAGCATGGCCAGCTGGCTCTGCGTGGTCCTGCTAAGGCAGAGCAGGCACCGCCTGGCACGGAAACACGTTCTTCTCATCATCCCAGTGTTTGTAGTAGTCACAGCCCTGGGATCACACTGGGACCGTGCCTCTGATAGAAACGTGGCGAAAACCAGTTTCCCCCCTCTCTAGGCAGGTAGGGAAAAAAAAAAGTCCTGGTTTTGCTCTTGCTTTTCTCATCCCAACACCTCATACGTCATCCATGAAGCCAACACGTGGCAAGGGAGCTGCCAACCGTGAGGAGCCCGGGCTCCTTCTGGAGCTCTGCCGCGTGCAGCGTGCGCGGGGACTGCGCAGTCCCGAGCGCAGCTCTCGTTAGCCGAGCGCTGCCGACAACACGGCTAATTGAGCAACCGGCTCTTGCCCATGGCTCCTCTGTTTAACTTCATCCTCTGGGCAAAAAGCTGCTGGCTGTGGAAGCACGAGGAGCTCAGTGCTGCGCGCATCATCCAGAGCAGAACAAAATCCAGAGCCTGTGCCAGAGACCGAGATGCCACGTCCCAGGTTGGTGTGGAGGAGCTGCCGGGAGGGAGAGCGACACAGCGAGGGCTACGGCTAAAATACCGCGACAAACGGGACACAGAAAAGGAGAAACGGGAGTTGATGAGCATAAAAATGCACCACAAGAGTCAGCGTGGTGTGGTTTATTACCCAGCAGACCTGCAGCGCGAGAGGAGCAGCGTTGTCAGGGCTCAGGACCATGGCCTGTTTGTCATCTTTATGTTCATTCAGTCCTGAAATGTGAAATTACAGTTTAGCACCAATGACATGGAATAAATGCAGAAAGGAAGCGTGGCTGTTGCTGACTATTTGCCAGGCATCCTGCAAAACTGCCGAGCAGACCCAAGTTTCATTTTCTTGATTTCTGCCCGTTAGGAAATCTAATGGAAAATTCATGTATATTGCTATGTCATGGCTCAGGAAATGCTGTGAATAAACTGAATCACGACTATAATGTAAAGAAAACAGCACTAACACAAGTTGTATTTCTTCATTTTGTCATAAGACATTATTTTCATACTATAAAAATATAACACACGGCCCAATTACTGCACCTTCAGAGTATTTCCTATTTAATGTGATCACAAAGCTCAGGGTCAGACTCCAGTTCCAAGCAGTTTATTTGGGAAAAAAGCGTAGGTTTTTTTTTTTCTTAAACAGCAAGTTCCTGTCATGAAGGCGCAGAGAGCAGGGCATCTGTGAGCCCCAAAGGATGCTGCTGGGAGGGCAGTTCAAAACGCAGCTCCTTCAACCTGCTTGCCTCACCATTACCAGGGCTTGTCATACTTCTGTTCCTCTTGTGCCACCTTGAGGGAAAAAACCTCTGGTGCATGGGTTGAATTTCCAGCGTTTGCTGCTACCCAAAAATCCAAATACTCTGCTTTCAGGTAGGGATTTTTTTTTCCCCCCAGGCTCCGAGGCAGAACATCTGCTGCTCCTGGTTACAGAAGCAAAGAACAAAGTTTTGGGCCCCAGTTCCTTGCTATCTTGACAATGCTACTGATAAAAGCCAGGTGAAATCCTTAGGTCTGTCCCTAGGGATGGCACCAGGAAGGAAGGGGGAATTGAATTAAGTCTCTTGGTTTCTGCCTGCGCAGCTTTCGCTGCTTAAACTGGGGGACTCATCTGGTGGGGCAGTTCAGGCTGGGGGAAATCAGCCCCACCATCCACATCTTTGTCTTGGAAACTGTCAAAAGTTCCTTTTTGTTTTGCACAGCTTCTCCTGTGGTTCTCGCTACTTTGGCTACATAGAGAATGAGAAGAAACAGGACTTAACTTCTGTAGGCTCACCAGCAAATGATGCCTCTCTTATTTATCTTTAATGGGTGCTGAAAGAAATCCTTTTGCTCACTTTGCTATCTCCAGAGAAAAATGTAACCATGGTGTGAGGTGGGAGAAGTCAACAACCCCCTGTGTGAACAGATCCCCACTGTGCAGTGGGCAAAGAGAAACTGTCAGTCTCCAGAGACTCTTCTGTGGCTTGTCTCAACCTCGTAGGCTCCTTCGCTGCTCCTAAACCTGTGGAACAGCTTCCTGAAGGTAACAAAACCACTTCTGCACCATAAAGCTTAACAGAGCTGGGGACGAGGCATGCCAAAATTACAGCACTGTTAAAAAAATATTCTCACCTGTACACCTTCTGGAGATCACTGACCTAGAGATGCACACTGTGACTTTAATGCAGATCTCTGGCTTCTTGAAGATCTGTCACAATGTTTGTCCTCCTGTCGATTCCAGCTGATGGGTTGATGGATGCCCTGATAGCACTTTGTTGTCATCTGCAGAGGATGCCTGAGGTCACACCATGGTTTTTCCCACAGAGCCCATTAGCCAGCTACACCAACAGAAACTATATTTGCTTGCATTAACATGAAAACAAGCTGAAATCTAAACACAGCTCAGTGGTGTTCACCAAACACATGCTTCTCTTGAAAGCCAAGATGCTCAGTCCACCTCACACTTCACGGCAGGAGGCACGAATTCTGTACACACATCCCGTAACCTCCCCACCCAAACGGGCCATACGACCAGTGCCGTGAGAAGTTCCAGTGATCCCAAGGATAACGTCACTGCCAGACTGAAGAGCTACCCTGACACCTCGTGCTAGCTGGCATCTTCTCAAAACCCACAGAAAACCTTTCCAGAGCAATGAAACCCGCTGCTAATCCCTCCTTGGCTAAATCACAGGCAGTTTCTCTTTCTGTGACTCCTCTGTTATGGTTTCAGGGCAGAAGGGAGGCAATGCAGAACTTCTGCACACCCCTGACGAGCAGGTAGAGCATGACCAGCGTGGGTGGAGCTGGTGGGATGGTGAAGTCTTCCCTGCTCCTGTAAACACAGTGCTCAGCAGCTCAACCTCTCAGTGCCAGGCTCCTCTTTCAGCTCCAGTATCCTGTGGTGGGCACCAGCCCAGCACTGGCCTCTGACTTGGTTTACTTTTCCACCCTTCAAGCAAGACTTGGCCTCCTGCAAAGCTGTCTGAGCAGCAGCTTGTGCGGCGTAAACCACCCGAGCTGGCAGCTGAAACCCATCCAGCAGCAAACAACAGCTCTGAATCAACAAGGAAAAATACCTGATCAAATAAAAGGGTCACCTTCTTCTTGGGTCACCAACACTATCCTCTTTACAGTACCTTTCATCGATGTTGTCTGTCGGGGAATAGAAACGAAGGAAGCAAGAAGTGAGTGAGTGTCTGACCCACAGAGGTGGCCCCGTGGAGAAGTGGCCCCTTGGAAATGTGGCCCCTTGGAAAGGTGGCAGGCATGTTTTGAGGGTCTGATACCTCTCTTCCAGGGGACAAAATGACTTTTTTCTCCCTGTGCCTGTTTCCTGAGCTCATCCAACAACAAAAATTTCAAAGAGTTGTCTCTTCATAACTCCAAGCATATGTCAAGAACACACAACTGAAACCAGACAGAGGTGAAAAATATACTGGTCACTTTTTATTGAGCACCCAAGTGGCAGAACCTGTACAGACCTAAGCACCAGAGGCACGAACTGGGAAGGGGCTGCCTGGGACTGCTGCAGCTCCACGGGCAGCACCGGCAGCTCTCGAGGATCTGGAAGGCCACGAGCATCGCTAGCACACAGTGATACACCTCAAGGTGATTACAGCACCAGACATGCTTTCAGAGTGTACGTGGAAAGAGTAAAACCAACCTACGTGAGAGATTTCCTACTGTGCTTCACAGACTGTTGTTAAGCCATTTGTCTTTGGAGAGAAGACAAGACAAGGATAACTCATTTGGTCTGTGTTTTCTTTCCAACGCGTGATGGATGTCGGTGTTGAAAACACAGCACGTAGACAAGTCTCTTCTTTGGTTTTTTGTTTCTGAGTTTGACAATTGATAACTTGAAAAGGATTAACTTGGAAAAAAAACCCCAAGCACTGTAGCACCATGAGGGCGGGTGATGCCTCTGACAGCACCCCGTAAACAGAAACCCATCAACCAATTATGAATTTGTCAATTTTCTATTTTAAAAAAAATTCCTTTTGCAGGTAGGAAATGTCTCCACCATCCCATCCAGCAAGGTGGTCAGATACGTGCTTTTGTAGCTACAAAAAAGCAGCCACTGAAGTAAATGTGGCCACTCAAATTAAGCGCATTTTTGGATGCTTTGCAAGACGAGATCGAGATCCAAAGTTTTAAGCTTTGCAAGATGAGATCGAGATCTGAAGTTTTAATCTTGCCAATTTGTCAATGCTCAACACAAGTTTTTCAACTAGATCCTCACAGCTTTTTAGGCACTGAATTTTTTTATTTTAACATAGAGCAATTTAGCATTTACTCTTTGGGGCTCAGCAGGAACCACTGAAGGGCTTTGCTCGTTTAATCAGAATTTGATTCTTCTGCAAAAAGCAATGCTGAAAAAAAATCAGGACCTGAGCAGCACCTCGGAGTGAGGCTGCATTAAGACTTTCATTATGAGCTGCACTGCTTTGAGTTGCCAGATAACGTCAGTGGCAAAGCAGCAAGTTTCTGGCCTAAACTGAGACTGGAACTATAAAACACGGCTGGGGTCCTGTCTCTCAGCATGAGTTAAAATATCGTTGTACGTGATAAAGTTTTATGAATATATCTTGTCTGAATATGGTGTTGCATTTCATACCTAGAACCTGGAACAAAGGCACAAAGAAGTGAATAAATGAAGATATTTAGGAGAACATGGAGCCCTTCATCTGTTCCTTGGCTCTGTAGAGCATCGAGGAGTGTGCCTGTTCAGGATAGGGAACAGAAGAGCAGTTTGGCATCTTTCATCTCTCCAGCTGCAAATGTCACATGCAAAGTGTCAAGTGTATTATAGGCATCTTAGCTTTGGCTTAAATAATTTGGTGAGTGGAAAAAAAAAACCCGTAGTTTGTGGGTGGAAGCAGGCACTTGTATTTGTGAATTGGGTATTTATGCACACTGAGACTACTCTGCACATTAAAATGCTAATTTGATGCATGCAGATAGGGACACGTGCTAAACAAGGGACCAAACACAGCTTCTTCTGCCTGGCAATTCTGGCAGATTTGTCAAAATGAAATGCAACTGTCCCTGTGGGGCTGCCACAGAAAAGGAAAACGGGCACGGAAAATGTGTTTTCCATTTTCTAGTGCTGAGCAGCTAGAAGAAGCTGTAAGGCCCAAATACAAATAACTTGACCTTAAGGATTTGCAGAAGTCAAAGGTACAGGACTCCTAAAGAGCAGTTGCCCATCTGCCAGACAATCCTTTTAATCACATGCATCCTGCTTATGCTTTTCTAATATGTGCAAGAAATAATCCAGACTTCAGCCCTCTTGCTGAGGTCTTGCAGGTACAAAACTGCAGATGCACATTTTGTGAGTATGAACCGTGCTGGCTAAAAACAACAACTTAAAAAAACCCAACAACTTAAAAAGACTGGCACACATGTGTGCCTGCTTAGAGAGTGTAGAAAGAAATCTGTTGTGCCACTGGCTCTCAGCCTGCAGCTCAGCAGACTGAGAAGCTAAAGGAAAGTAACTTAAAAAAAACATTTTCAAAACCTGTTTTGCTCCTAGCTCAGGGTTCTTCAGATTCTTAAGCTTTCAGGTGTAGGCTTGTAAACTGGGTGTCAAACCTGGTGAACCCTAGGTATAAATAGGAAAAGAAGAAACCTGCAGGTTTCTTCAAACTTTAAGCTTAAGAAAAAGCTTATTTAAAGTAGTTGTTGGAGAGAGGCAGGCACTGGATTTGATCCAGAGAGCCCCTTTAGTCTTACAGTCTTGCCTATTTTAATGCAACTGAGATAAGATATTTAGGTACAATTCTGATCTCACTTCATTTTTATAATACTGAGCTATGCTCATGGTCATGAAATGTGAACCAGCCTCACACCAGAAACATGAAGGGCAGGCTCTGTTCCAGCAGCCTGACAAAGGTGCTGTGGCTTACAGGGATCCGCTCGGAGGCATTTGCATTGCGTGGGTAGAAGGGCAGTTCATAAACGGCGTGGTTTCTTTCAGGGGATCACATTTCTTCCCCCTCCTGATAGGCTTAAAATTTAGACTCATCCTGTTCCTTGAATAGAGAAGACTTTTTATCACTGGCGGGCAGGGATCAGGGTAATGCAGGAGATGTGCTCATGGAGATTGGGGACCAGAGTTCTTCCAAGATAGAAAACTGTTGGGTAAAGCATTCCTTGACAGCTGCTCAACAGAGGGGTCCAGCTGGGTGGAAATCAAACAAAGAAAAAAAAAGAGGAATTAAAATATTTATCCTTCTTCGGATGTTTGCACAGAACTTGTCCTTATGTAGCTGTGTAATCTTAACAGCCAGCCTGACGTAGGTACATAAAAGACACAGTGAACTGCTTTGTTTTCCTAACTGACAGTTAAGCTCAAGTCAGTTTTAAAGTGAAGCTGAAAGTGTTGAGAAAGCCATCTTGGTATAATAAATATTTTCATTCTTGCCTGATAAAATGACTGGAGCTTGGCTCTGGCCAGATACATGTATGTTTACTCACATGAGTGGGTCACGCTGCTCAGTGCAACGGTTCACACACACAAAATTAACCCACCAAGCCACCCATGTGCCCAAGTATTTGCAAGACTGACCCTTACTGCAACCAGTCCTGAATAAAGAGCTTTTCAATTTGTCTTGCGGGAGCAGTTATACCTGCTATATATTAGAAACAGAAAGTTTAAAGCCTGAAGTTTTGCAGCATTTACTTTTCATCCTGAGAATCACTGCATCCTCTACACACCCACACGGCAAAGGTTCTCCAGAGAAATCAGGTGCATCTTGGGAAATTAGAATTAAAAAGTGGGAGGTGGAGAGTAAGAGTTGGGAAAGATGTTAACTCCTCCGGGGACAGCTCAGTTGCCAGTGCCACTGGTTCCTTTTACAGCACCAGTGTAGGTGTTTCATGGAGCCTGAGGTACCTGTACATAGTTTTAAGGTGCCGTGCTCATACTGGCATTTTGATGAGAGACAATTTCACCCTCAAGCAACCATTTCTTTAAATAATCGCATAGTAAGCACCAACTATTTTCACTCAGCTTTCCCTTTATTCACAGGCCACTTACCCAGGCACACCTTTGATTAGCCTAAATGCTTCTGCTGGTTTTTCACATAGCCGACCACATTGTTGGAATTGCTCCCTGTAAAACAAATACCAGCAAAATGAGATTTTAAGGTAGTCGGTGGCAAATGTTTTCTCAGCAGTACTGTTTTACTGGTCTTGTTATTGAGCAGTTCTCTGGGAGAGCTGTGATAGCCCACTAGGAAATCCCTTCCTAGTGTTATCAGCAAAAGTAGCCACATTTGGCTTGGCTGTTCGTAGATCTTATCATATCAAGGCTGTATAGTTCTAGGTGAATATCACTTCCAATCTGATCTGACTGTCCCCCTCGAGATCCAAGAGTCAGCAGAACCCAGGAGCTTTGAAGCCACGAGAAAAGAGATCTTCTGGAAGCTCCTCCTGCTTTCTTTGAGACAGGTATCTATCCATTTGTGCAAGGCACCTGACACCTCTTGTGGTTGCAGATAAAAGGGGACTCATTCACTGGGCTCCCATCATCTCTCATCACATACAGCAATACAAGCTCTTGGCAAAAGACCCTGCTTTTGATGGAGTTCTCTGCTCATCTTCAAGGGGTCCTGGGCCATGAGCAAAGATCCCTAAATATACTTAAGGATAACAAAAGGTGACTGTGTCACCCCTTGGGTGGGAACCCCTGGCAGAAAGCCAGCTGGGAGATACTGATTCTCCAGAGTCCACAGTCAGGGCACTGCAGATCTCAGCAGAAGATCCTCTGACCAAGGCGTGGAGAGTTGAGGCTACGGAGTCTCTTTTTCTATGAACAAACCTTCATTTCATAAGCAGCAAATTCCTTGTAAGCAATGCATTAACTACAAAGATTAAAAATAGCACACACTTCATGCCAGCAGCTTACCAAAATACTCCTTGTAATACTTATGCCTCAGGTTGCGTCCCTCTGAAAAAGAAGGTAGGTAATGAGAACATACCCAGTCAGCCTTCAGTCTTTGTGTTAATCTCTGGCCTTCTGTGTACAGCACAGAGAAATTATAGACATGGAAATAATAACCTCACAAAGAGGAAAATAGAAGCTCTCTGCAGCTGAGGTAGTGTAGGCTCCTATAAACCCCTTATGAAACTGTTTAGGTGTGGACACGACTCGCCTTCCCTGACAGTGGTTACCTGCTGGCCCCTAGCATGTTATGTTCTTTCCAGTAGCTCTGAGTCAAGGGATCTCAGACTTCCTCAGATGAAAGAAAATTTGGGTAAAATTTCAGACCATTTATTTGTGTTTCACATAATTCAAATTCCAGGTAGGTTTTCCTGTTCAGCATTCACAAAATTATTTAAGCTCTTAGACATACCTCGTGTCTAAGAGCCATACAGCCATACATTACATTAGTCACTAAGGATGTTATTAAAGAGAAAGTTATAAAAGAGATGAACAAAAAGCCCTGGAAAAACCTCAGTCTTTCATGGAAGCAGTTGAGAGATCTGTTTTGGTGCTTCCCCTGGCTTTTACAGTGACCAAATGGCAAAACTCATGTCTTGTGTCTCTACACCGAGATGATTTGTAGCCCAGTGCAGACATACATATCCTTTTACTCAGTGAAGTTACACATACCTAGACATGCTATAAGCTTTCCTGGAAAATAGCTTGGTTTATACAAGTTCCTTTACTAGGCAAAGGTGTCAGCAGAATAAAGGGAACAATGTTTTGGATACTGAAAGCAAATTCAGAAGTCAAAACGGGAATTTGAAACTCATATTTCTTAGTTAAATGTGTAGTAATATAGACATATTTCTATTTTTTGTGCTGTGTAATAATGGTACTTGCAGGTTATTACCTGCTCTGCTTATGCAGCCCCAGAGAACACTGGCATACAGAGCCAACAAGTGTCCCCTGCTCTATTTCACGTAGCTCAGCCAACATCAAGGGCATTAAAGATTTGACATTGCTATAGGGTGGGGACTGTCTCCAAGCCCAGCTGTCACAAACTGCCTCGAGCTGCCCAGAAAACCCAGGAAGCCCATAAAAGCAGAGGTACCACCAGCTCTCCTTCAAAGCCAGTGAGAGCACACTATCCCCTTCCTGGTGTTTGCATCACAGAACATGAAAGGATGGTAGATGCCCAGTCAACTGACCTGGATTTCCACGGAGCTTGATGCACTGCCCCCTGTTCGGGATTCCTTCAGCCGTGTTACCCGGGTTGATGATATGGCACTCATAGCCTGTGGGGCAATGCAGAGGCTCATCTCCATCCTCAGTGGTA
Source organism: Todiramphus chloris collaris (assembly GCA_025345505.1). NCBI lineage: Eukaryota > Metazoa > Chordata > Aves > Coraciiformes > Alcedinidae > Todiramphus > Todiramphus chloris. The sequence goes on along the minus strand of JANVCC010000037.1, from coordinate 18,619,394 downwards.
CTGCAGGCTTCAGCTGCAAAAGAAGCCTGCAGGTCAGAAATCATGGCTCTAACACCCACGGGTAACCAGAATATGACAACGTGGCCACTTTGCCACGTGCAACATGGCAACAGGATCTCAGACTACATCCCAGGCAAGGGTACCAAGGAGCTAACACCTCCAAAGCATCCTGGCAGAGCAGGTGATGCAGCTCACACCTGACAGAAAAACTGCCCTGTCTGGCCCAGGATGGGGAGCTGGAGCTCAGCCCCATCACCTGCACCAGCCCCATCCCTGCAGCCTGTTGTGCAGGGTCGGTGCGAGGGCTGGTGGGGTTGCAGACAGACCACTTCTCACACTGCTGGGCAGTCACTCCACACAGTCCTAGAGCTGTCCCTCCATACAGTCCTAGAGCTGTCCCAGCCAGGGCTTGGGGCTGGAGGAGGAATCAGGGGAACGTGACCAGGAAGCTGGCAGTTTGCTGCTGTGTTCTTTGCTCCACCCATGAATTAACCGATAAACTTAAACCTCGGCTGTGAGTCACTAGGGAGTAAGGCAGTGCCACCCCCTGTTACCAGAGGAGGCTTTAACCACCCTGGCCCTGGGTATCCAGCAGGTTCAAGAGTAGAACAAGAAAGGAGGAATCACAGGCAGTGTTTGTGACCATTAAATATACAGACTATGCAGGGACACTCCACCCTTTCCTTTGCCAGGACATTCATTTCAAGGACCTCTGCTGTAATCCTCATGTCCTGACTGATGGTTCTTATTTCACTAATTACTCCCTCAAGCTGAGATGAAGGTGTTAAGATAAGTACAAATAATATAAGCATGACAGGGATGGATGAGGAGGAACCTATTTTATCTTATTTCTAGCAGTGCAACTCCAATGAGCTGGAGGCAGAATTTTATCTTTAAGAATAAGGAGTTTCCATAGTAGATGAGAATCAAGGTTTGGTGAGTCTGATACCATCTGTGTAAGACCAAAGAGGATAATTTATTGGCACTACCTGTACCTGACTAAAGCTGATCAAAGGCTGCAATAAGCCTGTCCATGAAGAAATTAAGAACTTCAGGCGTGCACACATCTGGGAATGTCTCATAGCAGAAAACTTCTCTTCCTATCTCCTCACTCCCTCCTTGTTTCAAATTGAGGTCTTGGAAAAAATTAATTAAAAGCCCTTTCCCTGTGGAATTAACCTGAGATGGCTGATCTCACCAGCACTCCTCAAGCTTAGATTCTCCCAGCTCCACGTCAGCTTGACACAACTCTGCAGCACTTTGCCAGGGCTCTTGTTCAAAGCAGCCTTCAGACCCAAGAGCCACAGCCCCAGCCCAAGGCATCTGTGTAATGAGGCCACTCTGGATTAAAAGATCTCCTAATCCCAGTCCGCCCACAGTCTGCCAGGAAGCTGGCAGAAACAATGAGTATGCTGACAAAGCCTTTTTCTACATTAAAAACAAAAAAAACAAAAAAAAACCCTCTACTTATGTCAAGAATTAATTTTATGATTCTATGGATACAAATCCAGTTCCCTGGAGTATTCCTACTGCTCTGCTGGATAAACCATATCCATAAAAACCAACTGATTTACTACACCAGAAATTAGCCCCCAGCAGCACATAGCATTATTCCTACAGAAACTCCAGACAAATACCAGTAGCCCCAGCAACCAACACCCCTGGCAAGTCCTGTGTATGACAAATATATTATTTAGTGTCTTTGTATAATTACTGATATCACAGAGAAGACAGTGAAATTTACTGTACCTTGTAAGACTTCCTCTGGGCCATCCAAAAGCCACCCATTTCCTCCCAGCCAGCGGGGTTTGGGCTGAACCAACCAGTCTAAAACTGTAAAAGAGAGAAACGAAGAAACCACAGAGTCAGGCTGGGCACAGAGCTGTGGAAGAGCCATGGATTTCCTCTAGCATCCGCTGACGAGGCTGCCAGGCTCCCAAAGGATGGATTTGAGCTTTCAGCAAGATACTTATATTCAATGCTCGTGTTGTCCCAGTGGCCAGAGAGCCATGGGTGTTACTCAGGGCCACAAGAACCTGGTGGCACAAAGGCCAAAGCAGCTGTTGTTTCCTATCCTTCATTCCCAGGGATCAGCTGAGATAGCAGCCTGGTTTCTGTGAGCACTCATTCAGATTGGGATGACTCCTTTCTCTGAATGTATAATTCCAGGAAAAGAACTGGCCTTAAAGTGATTTCTCACATTTGTGCTGGTAGAAATCTTGCAACGCCAGATAGCCTTAGAAGATTTTTTTGATTCAGCAACGATCCCAGAGATCAGACGTGTGGAACAGAAGCTTCATCCTCAACTACCACTCAAAGCGTGCCTCCCATCCGACACGCCATGCACATGGGGATGACTACCACCATCTCTGCGTGCTTCTCTCTCCCAGTGTGCTTGCTGGGGCCAGCTTACCTGGCGGTGGCTGTACGGACTCCAGGCAGGCGTAGATGCAGCCGTTGTAGCAGCAGCGCTTGTGCCGTTCACACTCCGAGTCTGACCGGCAGCTGGGCACCTCGCAGGCTCGGTCGGGCAAAGTCTGGGGTGGCGGAGGGCAGCGGTCGTTCTTCTGGTAGTGGGAACTGTGAGAATGAAGAGGGTACTCATAATCCTTGCAAAGAAAAGAAAAGGAAACAAAGGTTTGGCATAAGGTGAATACCAAACATCCCCGTTCGGTTGAAACAGAAGAGGGGTTGTCAAAGTGGTTTGCAAGTATTCCTCAGCTAGAAGAATTAACCATTCAGCTCCCCCAGCCCTGCCTCGAGCACACTGAAGAGAGAGCTGTACAACCACCTTAGAACACCGCTTTGGAAACATCAAACCACCCAGTTACTGTGTGGAACTCAGTTTACAATTAAGGTTATTATAATGACAATGAGGAGGTAACAAAAAATAATCCTTTGGAGACTTTTATACTTGTCTAGGAAACAGACTCCTGGCACTCTCATGATGAGCATGCCAAAACGCTTTGATGGTAGAGCACTGGAAATGATGACACTGTGTTTTGAGGTTATATCCCCAAATGGGACCTGAAACTAATGTCCTAGGTAGCACCTGTCTCCTCAACAGGCTCCTTCTAGCTTCAGCACCTTCTTTTGGACCAGAACTTATAGGGGAGTCTTTCAAGCTCATCCACCGTGGGGTCCTGGCTTGTTACCTTAAAGACCATTTCTAAAACATGAGACGATCTGGGTGAGATCGGTGCAGGAGTTGTCACGTTAATCCCAAAGAAAATGAGGTTGTGTTTGACTGTAGCAGAAAGGAGCCCAGCTGCTCACTGCACACCGAAAGGACAAGGGAGATTTAAAGTGGATTAACAGGCACAGGGTTTTACCAGAAACATTTCTAAAAGGCAGCATTCAGATATTATTCACGCTGGCAGCATTTTAGCAAGGAGCCAACTCCCTCCAACCGTAAGGTGAATCACCCAAGCCCACTCCTTTCTCACCCATGGCTAAACTGCTCATCCCTGGGCTCAAGCTCAGCACCCTCAGAGCAGCCTGAAGTACCCAAAAAGGGCCATCAGTTCTCAGGTTTATTAGCATACATTAATAAGCTCTAATCAAATCAAAAGATGGATTCTGGATTTGCACTTTTAAAGGAGGTCAGGATCTAGCCAGGCTGATGAGTTTGAGTCCTATATATACTTGGCCCGATCACTGTTGTGTTATGAAATCAGTGCCGAGCAACTGGGATTATTATTCCAAGAAACAACATGGTGCAACTATCCCCGAGGGGGTCTCTAGGAAATTTCACCATCAGGCTGTGGAGCAATTTGAGGTGAGCCTACTATCCCTCTTTATCTACACGCTGCTACATCCTCACTGTCGAAACCTTCCGACAGCTTCTGTGGAGCATGTGTGTTTGTGAAACAGCGTGTCCCCGTCTGTCCTGTCCAAAAAAAACTGTCCTGGGAGAGGCTCCAGGAGGTCCATTGCCCTGGGGAGCAACCACTGGTCCTCACGGCTTCCGCTGCTACGTGTGACCGAGCAGCAGTCAATCACAATTACCCATAACAGGGAAACCAGTATCAACATCACTCCCTTGGGATAATGTAGAGAACGAAGGTGATCCCAAGGGACACCAAAAGATGTAACGATGCTTGCTGTTCATGGTACTGATGTGAGAAATTTCACTTCCATATTGGCCATAGCATCGAATGGTATCAATATGCTGGTGGTTTTCACACCAAGGGTGACCTCCCTTCGTTGAGCCATAGCTAGGGGGAAACAGAGAGCAGAGAAGCTTCCCTGCTGCCTGGCTGCACAGCAATAGAGTGTCAGCCAGTATAGAAGCATAGAGAAAAATCAGGATGATTAAAAGTTTTAATTTCTGTTACAAAGTGTAGGCTAAAGAAAATCCATATCCTGCTTATATCTATAGCTGGTTAAATAATGTGTGTGGTGTGTCTGCGTGTGAGAGACGGATAATTCCTAATATTTCCACAAATGACAGCCTCCTGCCCTGTCCCAATATCAATAAACAATTTTCTTCTGCTTTTTCCTTACTTGTTCTCAGTCAGTGAACAAGAAACTGCTCAAAAACCCTTCCATGAGGTCATTTTCCCATGAATTGGTAGGCTGCTTGACCCACAAAATAGGTTTTAGAAAAAACATTTCCTCATCTTGATAACATTTTCAATGTTAAAGTGTAAAACAAGGTGTAAGATATCGCATCACCCTGTTCCTCAGCAGCTGAAAACACCCCAGCTTTGAAAGAACATGCTTTTAAATTGAAAACATTGCAAGTTAAACTTTTTTTTTTTTATGTTGTGGGATTTTAAAGAGAAAAAAAATGCTTGGACCAAGTATAATTTTGGAATAAAAGAGAGCATTTAACAGTACATCTATGCAGTTCCAAACATTTAACAGGTCTCCTTGTCGGAGGGAGCATTCACCCTGGAAGGTCACAGCTTATTATTATCTGAAATGTCAGCTGCAACCTGAAATGTGACCAAAATAATGCTGGCAAATAATGGAAACATGAAAAAAAATGCACCCAACCCCCAAACAATTATTGCAGTTGCTTCACAGATGATTCAGAAACCAAGAAGCCAAAATTGCAATGAACAGTTGGCTCAATGAATGAGATTTCCGTTTGGGAACAATATCACATTTTTAGCCAAGTAACTTTGTACCCCATGACCTCCCCTGCCCATTTTCTCTGTTCACCTCTTGCTCTGAGCCCCTTTCTTTCAAAACCTCATGGCCAAAAAGAAATTATTTTCTTTGCAGGTTTGAGCTAATGAAGCCATTGCCACTGGTTTCTGTTTGCGTGAAGCATCCCAGTGGGAAACAGGATTCCCCCATTCCCAAAACAGCCTGGTTGTGGAGGTTTCCAGGTATGGGTTACAAGGTCTTTTGAAAAGCTCTCCCAGGATTCACAGTTTGGCCCCAAGCAAGCCTCAGATTTATTATTTTTACAGATTATGATAACAGTAGATTTTTTTTTTCCTTTAAGAATGCTTTTCAATGCAGGAGGCAAATTGCTGTTTCCCACAGAGAGTTGTTAAATCCTTTTAATGACAGTATCTGCTTTAGAGATACCCAGAGACAAAGTAAAGGGGAAAAGTTCAGAGTTCAGCTGAGGAGCCCTGGAGGTCAGTAAAGCTGACCAGCAGAAACCTGAATGCAATCACTCACTCTCAACCCCTGTTTTCAGTAGTAACTGTGGGATGCAGTCTGCCCCCAGAAATCCCAGATCTGTTCTGTTCTCATATCTGAAACTAGACCCTGGGCTTGTGTTAAAGCACAAGTCTCTGCTCATTCATAATCTTCATGGCCACCCCTGGGATGATGTGTGAGGTTTATTCCCAGCCTTGTGTCACCAGTTCTGCCCCTGGCAGGTACTTCCAAACCTTGTCCATAAAGCAGCTTTTCTTTGAAACAATACACAAGTCAGGAGGTGTTTAGAGCCCTCCAAAATTTCTATCAAAGATCTGGAGAAACACAGATCACTGTTGACCAAAATTGCAAATATCAGGCCAAAGAGGGTTAAATAATCTCAAGGATGAGACCAGAACAATAGGAATAATATTCACCTGCTATTAACTCTGGATTAGTGGTTTCTGTTCTGGCGTCTGCAGTGCTGGAAGATTACTGCAAAATTAGGGTGGGCTCAAAGAAGATGCACAATAGTGATCAGAGGACTGGGAAGCAGGGAATACAGAGCAAGGCTTAGATGTGTGCAGGGGGGTTCCAAAGGGAAGGCTGAGGGCTGCTGTGAAGCACACACGGGACAGAAACCTCCTGGGAGATGTGCTAATCAGGTGGACAAAGAGGCTATCTCAGTTTTGATTTATGACAGCTAGCTGGAGGGTAAATAAACTGGTGGAAGAACATTACAGCAGCTGGGAGGAATTCTGCATTTCTGGAAGTCTTTAAAAGGCAGCTGGGTTTTTTTTTTCCTACAACACTTGATGCAGTTGACACTGGACTAAAATCAGGACTGCCCCAGGTTTTCTCAGTAGACATGTGGGTGTCTTGATAATGAATTGAAGCCCACTCTCAGGCAGGTCCCTCTCTCTGTCCTTTGGGAACAGTCCAGAGGCTGTGCAGGGGCTGGGCAAGGCCAGCAGCAAAGCACTACACTTGCCAAGTGTCCCTCTGGCTGGAAAATACAGGGGTTTGCTGAAAGCTGGACACTCCAGCTCCTTCATCCCACGGTGACTGTCAGTTTTTTCTTCTCATTGCATACCCTCTGCTCTTTCTCCCTTCTCTGCTCCCACTTGACCCCTCCTTGCCAACCAACACCCTTACTCAGACACCTGAATGAAAAGCTCCCGGCCAGACCTCAATCTCCCCAAGGTAACACCCGCTCAGCATTCTGGGGCCAGCAGTTTGGTGGATGCTTTTACTGTAGACTCAAAGTTTTTGGACTCGGGCAACATAACTCTCAGTCAACTCCCTGCTTCTCCCCTCCCCCTCCAGACCTGGCCTTTCTGGGTGTCCCACAAGGGATGTCTATGGCCCACCTCCTGCATGTTGCTGTAAGCATCTCCATCTGTTATGCCTCTATCTAAGTGACTCACAAATCAGCTGTTCCACCCACAGCCTCTGATTTTTGAACTGTAGGGAACATAAAGCACTTCATAGAAAAGAAAGGATGTCTCTGAGAACCAAGAGGGGCTGCCAAAACAGAGCCTTGGTCAATAAGAGGAGGAAGAGTGGATGCCTTCCTCCTTACAAGGCTTTGAGAAGAAGGAAAAAGAAAAGCATTTCCTGTTTTCCCTAGATAAGATGTTTGTCACCATGAGCAGTTCCAGGTGAGCTGGCCAGAGCAGTAGCACCTGGATTCACAGCTGCCAGAAAAAACAGTCCTTTGAAGAACTGCAGATGGAAAGAAGAGGATATATCCTCAGGGAGCAGGCTCTGTGCCTGTACTGAGCACATTATCTGAAGATCAACATGTAAATTCCTGTTCTCTCTGGGTCATTTACTTCATAGCTCCTACTGAAGTAGAGCTTTGCAGTGAAATAAGACAGAAGAACAAACTGAGAAAGACACTTTCCAGTGAGTGACTGTGCAAGAGACGCAGCTCTTCACGTCACCATTTAGCAATAAAAGTGCAAAGCAGATGATACCCTGGCCCAAGGGAGGCTACAACGAAGAAAAATTCTCATTGTAAACTACCAGGGTGCCTTTCAAGTATCAGCACAACGTTTCCTGCCAAATTTCCAGGAGATGAGAGCACTGTATTGCTGTTCACTCAGCATGGGCAAAAGACGTGTGTCACACTCGTGAGTCAGGGATTGCACAAACCATCTGTAGCTGTCCCCAAACATCAATCACTCTAGATGTCACGGGCAAAAAAAGCATCCTTAGAAAATTAAAAGCTTTTTATGTGGCTGTGGAAAACAGGTGGAGGGATCCCCGTGTGATACCAAGGAGCTGTTTATGCACATGCAATGGCTGGAAGATGTAATCAAACCAGAGCATGAGAAAAAAGACTGTCTGGGGCTTCCAGCAAAGTGCAGAAGCTTTGGGTCAGTGATGGCTTCTGAGAGGACTTTAATGGATTAAGTCAAAATTTCACATTCATTATTTTTGTCTTTCTAAACAGCAGGTCCTGAAAGCCAAGCTATCAAATGATTTTCCTTGTTTTGTTTTTTCAGTTTCCTCCATGGCCTTTTCTAACAGCCTTTTGGCCTAGACACACCAGAACCAGACCCAGCACCATCGTGTCCTCCACTCACAGTAGCTCCTTGCTGCTTCAGTTTCAATGCCAGTGCTACTGCTCTAAGTATCATTGTGGATTTGGAAATGGTGGTCGTGCTCAGCACCCCATGGAGCTCTGCCCACGTCTGCAGGGACAGCCGATGCCACTGAGCATGCCAGGCTCTGGAAGCAGAGGGGAGGCTGCTCCCAGAAAACATGCCAGGCATGGCACAGCCATGAGAATGGATTTCTCAGATCAGCTCCTTACACCCATTAGGTGCTGCTGTGCTGTGGATCTGGAGGTCTCTGTGCTCCAGTGATTTACAGAACCCTAGGCAATGCCACCATTCCTCCCGTACCCATTATCACTGGGAGCTGGAGAACATTTACCCAAAGTTTCCCCAGCGGGCAGTGGGGCAGGGCAGGGAAGCTGGGCAGGGAAGCTGGGCAGGGAAGCCTCCTCCCTGCTCAAAGCAATAACTCACACTATCATCTTTTCACTAAATCTGTCCCCAGACACGTAGGTTCTGCGTTCCCCTTCTCCCCACTCACGCTTCCCGTGCTGCCTTAGGAATTTTGTGGGAGAAGCAGTGCTGGCTGCTGTACCAGTGCCATCTCCAGCCCCAGGAACACTTCACCAGTTTCCCCCTGCAGCAGCTAGGTGGCAAAAGTTTAGTCCAGCCTGAGAAACTTAATGCAACCGTTTTCTAAAGGGACAGCCCGTGGATTCAAATCATTCCTATTCTAAAACGCTACACAGAGGGCAAGAAAACTCCCCTTTCCTGGCGAGCCCCCCCAGAATCCCCCCCCCAGTTTACTCACATCGTACTTCTCCGTCATTTTCAGCTGCAGAGCGCGCTTCCAGAGAGTCCTCGCACAGCCCCAGTCTGACAGCACAACCAAGGCACACAAGGCTGCAGCCAAGATCTTCTGACAGCGACGCATCTCTGGCGGCAGCCTGGAATCCCTCTTCCCAAGGAGAGATGAAAGAAGGAGCCCGGCTTTTCGGGAGGCAGGCGATTCCGAGTCTTGGGAAGGAAGGAGGGAGAGCGAGGGCTGATGGCTGGTGAGAGCCGCTGTTCCCTGCGCAGCTTCTGGGAAGGGGAAAGAGGAAAAAAAAAAAAAAACACCCTGAAAAAAAGAAAAAAAAAAAAAAAAGAAGAGAAAAAAAAAAAGGAGCTCACAAGCAGAAGCCAGGAGCTGCTGTTGAACTTTACTCAGCTCAGGTTCTCGGCTCACATGTTCGCACAAAGCACACGCTCTCCTTGAATGATAGATGGGAAGATTATTTGGAAAGATTATTTTTAGACCTTTGTTCCCAACATCTGGCATCCTCAGAGAGCCCCATTCAAAGCCAAAGCGTGGGATCAGATGGCAGCTGCCGCAGGGGGAAATAAAGGTCTTGGAGGGGTGGACCCGGCAGCTTCTAGCAAACAGCTCACCCAAACTTCCCAAGCTACTCGGATTCTCCCTTTGTGTGCTTCCCACTGTGCACTGAGCTGTGGTTTTGGATCGTGTTTTGACAAAGTGATAACTTCACATGAAGATTTCTTGAAGGAAATGATTTAAAGACATGATAAAGATGCAGAGGCTTTAATTAAACCAAGTTGATGTTAGCTTTCGGCAAATGATTTCAAAGAAGGGGAAGATGTGGTCATTGGGGGGAAAAAAACAAATCCATGTGCATGGGTGGGGAACAGGGAAGGAAGGCTGTTTAGAAATGACACGACCAAATGGAAAGTGAGGAAGGGGACGTGAGTCAGCCTGTGCCTGACAATGGGAGAGATGGAGAGAGGACATCTGGGGTGGACAATTCAGGCACCCCAGCGCCTGAAGGACAAGAATGGATTTATGAGATCAGGCTGAAAGCATCTCAGCATCCTGCCTGGGATGGGAACAGAGGCAGGTGCCAAAGAAAAAATAAGGGAACAGGGCAACTGTTACATACACATGAATATAGATATATGTATATGTATATGTATATGTATAGGCATATGCAATGCCTGAGTCACCAGCACTGGAGGTATGTGCTGAGGGACATGGTTTAGTGGTGGACTTGGCAGTGCTGGGTTAATGGTTGGACTTAATGATCTTAAAGATCTTTTCCAACCGAAAGGATTCTCTGACTCTGTGATCCTATGTACACATGGCTATACATTCACAGCGTTCAATGCTGTTGCTCAGGGCTTCCCGAGCCAAATGTGGGGGCTGTTTATTTTACAATCCTCCATGAATTTCTTCTCCAGCAGCTTGTCCAGCCTCCACCTAGAATGGAGGAAAAAATGGAACCACAAAGCTAGTCAAGGTAAGAGCACTAATCCCCTCTTGCCTCAGTTTACCCGACTGCTGCCCTGCTCCATAGCCCAGGCTGAGCAGAGGCTTGCTGGATGCACTGGATTTATTGTACATCTGCTGCAAGAGGGGTCTGCACAGGAGTGTTAGACCCTGGGGACAAATACAAAACCATCTTCCAATTCTTCCCTATACCTGAAAGCTTTGATCCATGCCTAAGTGTCAATAGTGGCATGTAGATGGTGGCCAAAGGGTTTCATCTCCAAGCTTACCAGAATATGGTGCTGGGAACCCAAAGAACAGGCGAGGTGCAGGTTTTAAAAGCTCTCTATTTAACTGAGTCTATTAGATTTATTTAGAGATAAGGGGTTCAAAGGGTTTCTGGCAGTACCTGCACTTTGGGGCAGTCCTGTCCATATCTCTACTGCTGTAGAAAGCTTCATAGCAAAAAAACCTGTTAGTTCATGCCAGGGTGCCTGCTTTGCACCATCCTGCCAGCTCTCCTCTCTCACAGAGCTGTAGTCACCCATTTAAACCAGTATTTCCTCCAGCTCTCCTTTAAACAGGTCACATCCCCCAAGCTGTCTCTTCTCCTCCGCATTTCATAAGGACAACTGTGGGCAGCTCATGTCCACAGGTCAGTCTACAGCTATGCCAAGAGATTCCTAGTGACTGAAGTGTTACCTTCAGATAGCTGAAGGCAGAGCTCAGCACCTACACATCACTGTTACCTTCACCTAAATCTCACCCAAATGCCATCTGAAACCAGCAGGCAGGCTGGAGGTAGTGAAAGGCACACTCGGACACCTTCAGAGGAATATATCACTACCAGAAGACTTCCATTTTTTTTATTGCTCGGAAAACTTTGTCTGACATCACAGGATGCCTCCCACTCCTTTTAAAAACAAATCTCCTGTTTGTTGCACTATTAATATCTGCACCCTGATAAAGCACCTTTTGGGCACAACCAGGAGCTCCCACGAATGTCCTGACTCCTGTGTTGCAAGATGACAAATGACATGCTGGTTGCACAGAATAAACAGCATTTTTTTTTTTTTTTTTTAGAGTATTCTTACTTTATTTATGTCTCTGTGCTGGTATTTCACTTGCCTGTGCTCTTGCTGAAACCCAAACCAGCGTGAAACAACAACTGCTCACGACAAATCCCACTAATTTAATGTAATTTTTTGTTATTTGTTCCACACACTTGCAATCTGGACTTGGAGCACCCAATTCTAAAGATGAATAGCTACTTCTGACACCATTTACTGTCCTTTCTGTTGGCAAATATGTAGACATTTACCCAGGAGAGACTGGGATCTGTGCATTACAGTTCCTGGAGTATATTCCAAAGAAGTGAGAAGCCTCCTGCAAGATCAAACTTCAACAGCTGGTCACAGGCTTCACGTAAAACTCAGTGTGGATGTTATAACACTCAGGCCTCCTGAACGTGACCACCAACTTCCCAAAGTACTGCATGCAGTGCCTGGGCTGCATTAGTCCTGCTATCAGCTGGAGAAACTGAGGCAGAGGGTGGGCAGTTTGCTGAAACTGCACAGCCAAAGGGCTAGAGTCACAGCAGCACATCCCAGGCCAGGGCTCTGGGCATCGATGCTCTATACTCACATTCAACAGGGAATTCTTCGTGCCACCCATTTCCATTCTTTACATGCTTCTATCTCCAGCTTGTCTTGGAAACTAGCAAGGGATTTTACATTTTTTTTTTTACATGATTAAGAAAAACTTCTTTAGCTGGCAACACTGGAAAGAATATATTTCTCACCTTTTCTGGATATTCCTCTTCTTGGTAGTCCCTGGCAGGGCTGTGTTGTCACAGGACAACTGCAGGACAGTTTTAGCTCATTTTATATCCACACTGGCTTCCCCTTTGACACCCAGGGCACACCTAAAGCAAGAGAGACTTCAGGCTCTTTGCTCTTGCTACAGAGCAGTTCCTGTCTTACCAAGTTCACTTGAATGGCCCATTCAGGAAAAAAACAAAGGAGAAAAAAAAGGAAAAAAAAAAAAGAGAGAGAAGCTGCTTTGACTTTCTGAAGGATTTCTTGTTTAACAAAGTAGTTCTCCACAGGTTTATGGCTGCAGCTATTAGTATAAAACATTCTTAGCAGCTTGTGAAGTAATTACAGGAATCAGAGACAAATCCTTAGCAAACACAGCCACTGGCAATAATTAGAAATTTCAAATGTACTGCTAAGCAGTTTTCTGAGTTGTGTTACTTTAACTACTGATTATTTGATGACATATGACGTTTTTAAAACTATTATTACAAGAAAGAGAGAAAATTAACTGCCATTTTCTCTTATACTACATCTTGCCTACATGGAACAGGTGGGCTGCAATCATTTAAGCATTTAATCATTTAAGTATAATAATGTCTATAGCTGTATCCACACCAAGCAATTAGCCCAGGGGAAGAGTGGAAGTGAAAAGCCACACACGTAACCAGCACATCTGGCCAGGTGCTAAATGTGTGTGAGCCAAGCAGAAAGCAAATCAACAAGTGAAAGTTTACAGCATGCTCAGTTGTATCATCCATAACAAAATGCTTTTTTCCTACGTGTTTGTCAAGGGAATATGCAGAACATCACTAAGTCAGGATTTCTCTGCTTCCAAGACTTGTGGTGCAGTTCCTCACACAAAATTCCCGCTGCCTACAAGGATGTTAAACGAGACCGCTTCGTACATCACCACTGAGCAAAGAGTCATCTTCTGGGCATGAATCTGTGCAAATTTCCATTCCACAAATGGTTTCAGTAAGGCAGACTCTGCTGTTACATAAATTGCTGTCAGATGATAGTGGGAGAAGATGGCTGAGACTTGAGCATCTCCTCAGGACCTGTGAGACCTTCAGCGTTATTTATTACAGAGAGGAAGATGTATCTGAATAAAAGGACGGGCATTTTATCAGGCTAGGAGAATAAAATGACTTTTGTAACCCAGATTCATGCTGCCTGATTAGAATGAATTAAATAATGGGTTTAAAAAATGTTCTCAGGGAGGTTCTGAGTGAAAGTCACGGTGTGTTTGTGCAGCCAAGGAAAAATGTCTTGCTCCAGCCAAAAACAAGTGAGGTAGGTCAGCCCAAGCCAAGACTTCCCCTTTCCCAGAGGAAAGATCTGACTTTTAAGGCAAGATTATGTCAAAGAGAGAGTTTCCTCAGAGCACACAACTCCAGCAGCATGAGGTGACTCATTTCAGCTTGATATAATCACCGTACCTTCATGCCAGGGGTTGCTGCAACTCCTTCTCCACGGCACTTGCAGACCTGTTGCTTCCTCGCCAGCTCTGGATAGGTCCTGCTGCCCGTGGTGATGGGCAATGGCTTTCTGGGGGTTGAGCAGGGTGGAGATTGTTGCCATTATCTGATCCAGAGGGAAGGCAAGGTTACAGCTGCTTTGCATCCCCCTATCTCCTGCAAAGCCAGATGCTTGTGGCCAGCCCGGGAGGGTCCCACCTGATGTGTCAGGGGGTTTATGTGGCCTGGAGACCTGCAGGTGTGTGCTGAGAGCAGCAAAGGGTGTCACGGCACCTCCTGGGGCTTATTATGGGTCAGATACACCAGGAGAACAACTCCAGTGATCACAGGGACATAAACCCAAGCTCCCTGCTACTCTCAGCTGCCGTGTGAAGGCTCAGCCCTGGCCCAGTCACCAGTCAGACTTCCACTCAGTCTTAGGAATTCACCAAAGCCAAGTAAATCCAGAGTGGTTTTGTTGTGAATATGAGCACAGAAGAACCACAGCCCTGACTCAGCTTCCCTCAGCTACACCTGCCATGTGAAATTCAGGGAAATGTTTGAAGGTGCTGGGCTCCCCAGCAGTGATAGGTGGCATCACTTTTATCTGTATGGTCACCCCTCCAACCTGTGCCTTGGGTAAGATATCCTAAAGCAGTAAGATTAGAATTGTTGGGGTTTTTTTCTTGCTTAAGAGCCCAGCCAGTGATGGGGATTGCTCACTGCAGGAAAAGGAGACCCTTACACATGCCCACCCAGGATAATCAACAAATAAAAGAAAACTGCAGCATGTCTTGAGGGCTGACACTGAGTGCAGATGATACCCCCTCACCCAGGGCATTCTTTTACAGCCAGCCACCAAAGGTGGGGTTTCAGTGTGGCTTCATTGCTTCTCTGAGCAGGAAAAGCTGGTTACTGTGTCTGAGCCAGATGTTTGCTACCAGTGGGCTCCACTGGGAATTTATAGGATGAAATAAAAGATCAAAAGCAATTCAAAACACAGACAGGTGATTCTCTTTAAGCATCTGGTCTCAAGCCCTCACAAAGCCTGGCAGAGGTCAATCTTAAGTGGCCCCTGACCATTTGGAAAGGCCTATAAAGAAGAATATAAAGCGTCTCCACTTTTAACCGGCTGTATTGCATATGAAATATAAATTAAGCAGATGAATATTATTAGGGAAGCGCTCTCATGAGTGCTGCATCCCACTAACAAAATCGGCAGGAAGTCTCCAAATACATGATCAAAACATCATATTAATTACGAGGCAGAGAGGTAATTAGTCAAGGGGAGAGGCTTGCCTTCAGGGTGCAGCCTGGCTGTGCCTCTGCTGCGATGCCCAGTGCCCCGGGGAGACCACCAGGAATCCTGAACAATTCCTCTGGGTGGGATCACCACCAGAGCTGCAGCTCTTGCCCACAGCTCCCTTGTGCCAGTTGCCTCTGGGGCACTGTTGTCCCAAAGTCTTTTGTCTCCAAAGAGGCCTCTGTGAGCAGTTAGTGTCCCCAAGAGAGGCAGGAGGTCGGAGGGGCTGGGGGGACCCTTTTCTTTCAGGCCAGTGGGGATTGCTGCGTGTTTTGGAAGGGGAGAACACACCACGAAGCTCTCACACTGCAGCTACTGAGAGAAGCTGAGTCACAGACTGGAAACCTCAGAGAAATCTCCTTGGAGGACAAACTTCACCCTAACATGAAACACACGGGGAGTTAGTCTTGTCTGTGGATTGGCATGGATTTTACATGAAATCCACAGCCCTTTACCACTCTGCACAGAGCCAGATTGAATTCCCTGGGGGTAGCAAGACTGTGCTCAGCATCCCTGGCCCTGAAAAAGCAGGGCTGTGCTCAGGGCTTCCAAAGAAGCACGGGGTACATGATATCTTGCTTGGAGCACAGTAAGGCACAAGTCAGAGCCGGGGACCATGCAGTCTACAACCATCTCTAAGGCATGTGGCATTAGCAAATTCACAATTTGACATGACACTGAAATGGGGGTTATTTGGTGGCTGATTCCGGGCAGCGACCCGCAAAGACTTAGCCAGGGACAAGCAGTTTGGTTTTGGGGCTGTTTTTCTCTGAGTTTGAAATCTGCCTGCCTATAGCCCCAGAGACAGATGGTTTCTCATAAGTGTCCTGCCTACAACCAGAAATAGCAACTTCATAGGTGAAGTGCCTGTCAGTGGCACCTGCAAACAGTGCCCAAGGGCCAGGTATCTATCAGCATTGTGCTTGCTTATGACTTCTGTTATGAAACCTTTAACCACTGCATCACACAAACTATTCACAGCATCACAGAATGGTAGGGGTTGGATGGGATCTCTGGAGATCATCTCATCCAACCCATACAATTGAACTCCTTCACTCCTCGCTGGGGCAGCTCAGAGGCAATGACTACTTTGGCAAGGACACTAAGTGAATTCCTAGGTCCAACCACAAGGCAAGTGTCTTAAGAGCTCTGAAAAAACAACGGCTCCTTGTGTCAGCACTGAGGACATCAGTGCTCTCCAGAATAGCTGGTGACGTGCACCTTGAGCTGTGCTTCCACCCCAGCACAGCCTCAGCATCTGCAGGAATCATCAGCCGTGCAGGGACCTGGCAGGGCAGGGAGCATCACTGCAGCTCATCAGCCATATGGGGATACTGAGACTTACAGTCAGAAATGTTGCTTCAGAATTTCTTAGAAGAGATCCAACGATTTTGGAGCCCAAGAATCACATTTGCTGTATTACCCATTGCTCTGAAGGAGTTTGCTATGAGAAGGCACAATAGTTTTTCTTGTCTTCTCTTATCTGAGGAGCAGGGTTAAATAAGATATAGAAAATCCCACTTGCCTTTGAACTCTTGATAAAAGTCTTATCTAAAGCTGGTTGAAGATAGACAGCAGTATTTTGAGCTGTTGCAGACTGTGCTTATCTGGGAGTGTTCCCTTTTATGTTCTCCAGCAGAGTGTCTGGAAGTCAGTACGTATGTTTCCACCATATACCTGGTCTGAAGGGGACATGCAGGCTCTGTGCTATCCAACAGCTCACCAAGTGGGCTGGATCTCCTTCACCACTGACTCCTGGTGTCCAGATGGAGCTCAGACTCTGGCTTCCATCCTTGCACTCTCTCTAGGCACTGTTTTGAATCTTCTCTTGGCTTGGGCATTGAATGTAATTAGATGTCATTTCAAAATCAGAACACAAGAGATGCAAAACGGGCATAGCAAAGCAAAAACCTCCTCCAAGAAAGTTCTGAAAACTGCTTGCTGACAACCACATGTGCCCTTGAACACCTGGAGTTGAGTCCTCTCCAAAAGTCCTCTGGGCAGACAGAAAGCTTTGACAAGCTTTGGTGGGGCAGGGAAACATAAGAGACCTCAGGCAGTGTCCTCTTTTGATGTATGTGCCCCTAATGAAGAGGATGCATCTCATATATCTTTTCTCTTGGCCAGTTTCATTTGTCAGCTGGGTGAGGGATTCTTTTAGCAGTCAGATATAGCTTAATTTTTGGAGGTGCTGGAAGAATAATAGAAGGCATTTTCTCCCCTTGTGTCTCCATGTGAGGTCCTGAACAGCAAGGTTTAGTATTCCAGCTGAATTCCTTCTGAGTCGTTGAGCAGGCTGGGAGAGACACATGGAGAATTTCCACCTTTTATCTCAGCACAAAACTTTCCATCTGAATAGTTTCTTTAATGGGAAAGTTATTGTCCTCCAGTGAGCCACTCATTTTCAGGATGACAGTAACTTGCATTTTGCCACAGATGTTGCCTATTAGAACATCTCCCATTCCTGACATAAAGGGGAAACGTGAAGGTGCTTCGGATGCGCTGCGTCTCAGCCGCAGGCAATCGATGCTTTGCATTCCCTGCCACGTTCAGTTCTCTTCCTTGCTCCCCTCTGCCTCGTGCAGCTGCAGTAAAGCATTTGGGCAAGGCAGGGAAAGGAGGGCGGAGAAAGATGATTCCAACGTGGGGGAGAAATGGGGACATCTCTATCACAAAGTCCGTGTTTTGAATACTGCATGGAGGCTTCAGCAACGGGCGTCCCTCCTTCTGCAGCCACACAATCTGGATGCTGTTAGCGAGGCACAAAGCAAGGACCTCCTGCACACCCTGTTAGAGCCCAGCAGAGATTAAAAGCAGTGCTGAAAACCAGACCGCGTTGCAGACCT
This sequence comes from Todiramphus chloris collaris, assembly GCA_025345505.1. NCBI lineage: Eukaryota > Metazoa > Chordata > Aves > Coraciiformes > Alcedinidae > Todiramphus > Todiramphus chloris. The sequence continues at coordinate 18,601,543 of JANVCC010000037.1, read as the reverse complement.
GGGCCCCATCCCTGCCTAGAGCTGAGTGTGGCTACAGAAGATGTGGTCGCATCTCTAACTCTCAGCAGAGTTCACGCCCAGCTCTGAATGACACAGCTGCTTTTGCCATTCACCATGGGATTTTTTTTTTTTATGCTGGGAAATGTTTATCTCAGTTTTGGTTCAATGTTCTAGTTAAATATTATATATTAAATAACTATGTATGTTATATAAATTGTGTATCTATTTCTGTATAAATATATATGTTTACACATACATAAACTTTCATCTCCAGCGCGTTTCTTGTTCATACCCCCCCTGGCTTCCCCCTCAAAAAGTACGGGGGCAGCACCATCAAATCTCTCTGCTTGGTACATTACAGCTCTTCCTAATACAGGCTACTTAATACCTGCAGAGTGGGCACAGGGCTTGCCAGAGTCTGAGGTCAGATTTACACTTAAGTTTTGCCTCGCTTGGCAACTTTTTTGCTACTTTCAGCGTTCATTTATCTGGGCTTTCCAGTGCCCAGCAATTGTGGACATGCTCCAATGCAAATAATTTCTACAGAGCAAGTAGTTATATATTTTATCCAGCCTGAAACACAGCCACCTCAGCCCTCTCTGAACAGATAACTAAATAGGAACAGGAGAACATTCTCAAAGTCTCGTAGAGACCACTGAACGCAGTAGTCCCGTGGGCCAGTTAGGCTTTGGTGGACATTGTGATGTTTTTTTCAGTAGAACCATCGATGTTTTGCTGGTCTACACTGAATGGCCCAATAGAGGTGTTGAGATAAGGGGGCTGCCCCCTGCATCAGGCTATGAGATGTCTACACATGGAGTCCTGTGATGGGTAACACTCACACCACACTCTTCATTCAGGTGTCAAACAGGCCAAGGTTTCTGCTTCCTCCTTCTTTGTTGAAGTTCCCACTGCTGTGCCTCAAAATGGGGAGCAAGGGAAAATGCTGTATCCTAGGCAAGAGAGGGAAAAACCAAGAGCCTTCAAACCATTATCAGGGTAGTACAGAAATGTCCAGGCCAAACTAGAATGTCTGGTTTGTTTGGACAATTCTCTTAGCATGTTTTTATAGTATGGGATAAACATTTGCAGTTGATTTGCCATGAGTTCCAGATCCCCTTCCAAGACTACCTGTCGTTGAAAGCCATTAACCTATTCTTGCGTGTAGCCAGCCTTAACAAATCAGGTTTTTCTGCCTGGTCTTCCTGAAGTAGCTGCATTATTTCATCATTCACATTTTCTGCATTCTGAGAGTGTTAAGGGAACTGGAGGAAATGAATGGCTGAATATTCAAATACTTTTTCACAACATCTCTCCATCTCCTCTTTAAAGTCCTGATATTTTTTTTCCAACTTACATCCAGCAAGGTCTTTGGCAAGAGAAAGCTCAGATGAGGCTTGGCTCCTTAATTACATTATTGGCAGACTGTGGCATTCCTTTGTTACTTTCCTGATCTAATTCCCCCAAAGAGCTGCAAAAGGGAGAATAGTGGATTAATTTAATCATAGCTTCTTGTGTGGTTAAATACCAACTCCTTTATTGTCCACATATTCTGAACTTCATCTCTTCCACCCAGAGTGAAAGCCTCTTCCACTGTACATTTCTTCCCTTTATTTAGACTTCATGTCAAAGGAGTGATGCAGACTAAAGTTTGTACGTCGGGAGTAAGTGGGGATCCAGTAGCTGGAGCAGAGGATTCAAAGCATTTCTTATTCCATCAAGTCCTTCAGAGACAAACTGGCAAGGCTAATTCAGCGGGTGGCTGAAGGACATGTTCCACAGCTCCTTGGAGCACTGTAGGCATGGGAAGGGTCCTTGTAAGGAGGAAGCACTGCAATGCCTAAAGTCAGTGTTGGAACAATGCATCTGCTTGAGGTTTGGGGCACTGAGGTTTGCAAGCCCCAAATTCATATTTTGCTAAGCATATATGCAGATGTAGAGGGAAAATCTGTCTCGTGACAAGGTAATGGAGACAAATGTTAAACCTCTTTCATCTGGGGCTTCATTTCAGCAGAACCTGCAGTTATTACAAACTTTCTGCCTCAATTAACTCAACACTTCTGCCAAAGAGACCCAGGACATGCTGTTTGCAGAAGGGCAGATTTATGTTTCTCTGCAGACTTAAACAGCTGGTTTGGACTGTGACTGAAAAGTTCTGGCATTAACAGTTGAGCTTTTGCAGACTCCCAGTTGAAATGTAATAGCGGAAATGTTAGCTGTGCCTCTTCATCTCTGGATGCATGTCCCTCAGATGTAAGGCCTTCTGTCTTTGCCTCAAGGGGTGAAGTCACACTTCTCCCCAGTTAGCTTTGTAGAAACCTATCTAGCTCTATCTAGGCTCCCATTCCTCTAGCTCTTTCCTTTGGGAGCTTGTTGCCAGCACTAAGTCCAAGGCAGACTTTGCGAATCAGAGTATTGTTTAATTGGAACATATGGCTCTAAAGGGTGAGTGACAATTAGAACCCTCTGCATAGTTATTTATTGGATGATTACCAGCTGGCTCACTGGATAGTCCTGCTTGTAGAATCTTCAAGGCAGCTCTCTACCTCCTCCAAAAATCTTCCTAAAAATTGCTTGAGTAGAGGACCCTTCGTTCTCCATAGTCAACTCCGTGTCAAGGCTGCAAAACTTGCTGAAGCGGGTTCTTCCAAATCACAGCTTAGGATTCATTGCTGAGCTGCCTCAAGGAGAGGTCTTGGAGCTGTGGTTTTGAATTCCCAAACAGGCAGTTTTTCACACTGCTGTTATTAAACTGAACTGGCATATTTAAGCATCTCAATAATCAGTTTATATATGATAATTGTGAATTCCTACAAAGCAATTCCTCATCCTCAAGAACGATCAAGAAAAACAGATTTAAATGTTGTTTGAATCAATAGAAGGAAGTTACTTGAATTAAGGGAGAATGAAGACTAATAAATCACTCCTGCAGTTTGTGCTATTGGAAGGCACGAAAATAACTACGAGAAAGCACTGGAATTTAGGTCAGAAATTCCTTAACGTATACACAGGTCACACATGACTTGGCACAGCAGCCCAGCTCCTGCAGTCTTCCTTTCTCTCTTAGGAAGAAACCGTGCTGCTCTCCCTCCCCTACACCAACTTAGATTTATAATTACAGGTAAGACGGTGTCATCCTGATTGCTTTTCATGTAATGGTTTGCTATGAGATTAAAGCAGCTAATAAGTGACCATGTAAGCATCCCCTCGAGGGGACACTTGTAAGATCAGCCCGTTAGCGAGGGCTGCAGCCGGCAAGTTCAGAACGGCTGCTGGGACAAATGGGAAGTCTCAGGAATGCATAAGCATTAGACACAATACATCCACTGGAGCAGCGACTCATTAAACAAAGCAGCTTCTGGAAACATGGGAAAAAACCATGTTCAACACGGGGATAACTGATGGCTTTTCCCCTCAAAAGGGGGGTCATTATTGTAAGTTGTCACTACTTATAAACTGAACATGTCTACTTTAGGTAGTACTACTCGCTGGTAATAAAGCTCTTTTTGCCTGGTCTCTCAGAAACCCAAACGCCAGTCTAGTTCACCGGTTTCCAAATTGTCAGGAAAAAAAATTCCTATGGACTTCAACTCTGCTTGCCCAGCACGGGAATTTCAAACAGAAAGGCTGAGAATGTGCCAACCAGTTTCACCGAGAGACATTTCAGCCGGTTTAACCTTCTCCTCATTATATAGCTCAAAATGGTTTAAATTTCCATTCTCGGTGGAGAACAGATGCAGAGAGTCATTTCTGGTTCCTCTGAAACATGAGCAGCATATTTTTGATTGAGGGCTTTGTAAACTATCTCTTTCCAGATCAGAGGTTTGGGGCCACCATGGGCTTGGTGATCAGAGATTGCTGAGTACCCTCATGCTCTGCCCAGAAGTTCAGGGGTTACTGGCAAAACCACTAAGACATGGAAAAAGCCCCAAGGAGCCCCACTGAGTCTGCAGATCCACATGAAATCTTGGCCTTAGCCCTGCATATCTTGGGACGTGAGTAATGTCTGCACTTCTGCTGCTGCTCTGGTCTAACAAATGCCAGGCTAAATGGCTAGATCATTACCCCTCCCGGTATGGGACTGATCCAGCTCCCACTGGAGCCAGCTGGAGCCTTTCCATCGAACAAAGTGGGGGTGGATCGGCCCCACTGCTGCTGCTGCTTGTCCTTGTACGGTGCACGTTGTCTCCCTCCCATTGCACTGGGAGGTGGTGGGAGACCAAGGTCGGGAGATGAGGGCAAATCCTGGAATCCGCAGCTATTCCTCCGAGGGGACAAAATTCCTATTTAAGGAAAGGAGAAAAACGCAGAGAGGGTTTTACGACTAGGTCTGGAATGAAGCAAGGAAAAACATTAATGTGAACAGCTCAAATCAAAGCAGACGGTCTTTATGTTTCAGCCAGCCTGGACCTTCAGAATTAATGGATGGCAGTGCCATGGTACACCCCAAAATGTGTCCCTGTGAAAATGTTTTATCTGCTGACATCGCAAGTATGAGCGTCATACCGAGGAAGGCTCATTGCAGAGCAAGAGTTTGTTGTTCCAACTGCTGTACCAGATGAACACAATGATGTTCCCCACCCCAGAGCACAATGGACACTTGGAATTGCAATTGTCCTGTGTCCCCCACTCTTCAAGATTTGACCTTTGCTGGGGTCAGGGACTGGTAGAAAAGGAACAGTAAAAGGCTAGAAGAGCGGTGATGGTTGACAGCACACCAGTGTTGACAGCAGATGAGTGTTTCCAAGAGGTAGGGATGAGCAGAGTTTGTGTTCACAGGCTCTGAGGACTTCTCTGGGTCAGGGCACTCTTAAATGTAATACAATCCCCATCCCACCCGGGATAAGGAGCAAGGGTTTAGAGCAAAGGTTTACAGCAGAGTATGAGTGAAACTCTAGTTTACAGAAACCAAGCCAAGGACTCTACATTCATTCATCCATCCATCCAGCATCTACATCAATCCAGACTGATACTCATTTATAGCTGACTGTCCCTACTGTTTGGGTGTATGTTGCAAAGAACAAGAGAGAAAAGACAAACCCTGACCCTATAAAGTAGCAATGTGGGGAGTGTAAGTTAGAAAAAGGACAATGGAAGAAGAACCTGAAAGTATTTCTATTTCTTTTTTTCAAGTGGCAAGGATTCAAGTTATGTTCCTCCTGCTTTATATTTCCCACTTAGTTGCAGATCCTCAGCTGGGGTAAACTGCTCCAGAACCATTGCATTTTAGGACAAAATCCTGTTCCTATTGCAAGTGAAATCGCTACTGATTCTCACAGCACAGGGACTGAAGCATCTGTGCTGAAATCTGCGGGTTTCACACTCTGCAGGGGGGTAAATATTGGCTTCAGATGCAGTTTTCATTGAGGATTTTATGCTAGGAAACATTCCAATTGTTCAAAGGCTGTATTAAAAAACTGCTGGTTCTGCAACATTCTTAATTCAGAGCCAAATTTAAGTTAATACTTACCCTTTCCCCATGTCAGAATCAGCAATATGGGGGGGGGGGAAATGACAAAAGATTTCTTATTAAAATCTGAAAAGTGAGGTCATGGGGTTAAGGAGCTCTGGAAAACAGAAATCCTTAAGATGCATGTCTGGTTGTTTTTGTCTGAATGGGAAAGTTGCTTTGTTTGAGCCTTTAAGTGACAGGGTTTGCAGAATGGGAACAATGGCTGCTGATAGAGACGAAGAAAAGCCCCACATCTGAGAAGAAAAATGGAACTGAGACTGCACCTCAGGGCAGCAGAGATATCGAGTGCCTTTTGTTTTGGAGGAACTGACCCCTAGGGACTTGAAAGTCAAATCCTTGACCCCAAAGAACAAACACAAAGATGTTACATTATTTTTTTTTTAATTACTGCAAATACAGGGACCACACATAAAGGCCCAGATTCACATGGACTTCTTGATGAGGAGACACGTGCAGCCTGCATATTGATGCTCTGCAAAAAGCTCTGGTGGGCCTTTGACTGTCAGCACCAACACACGCAGGGACCTGTAGTCAAAGTGTTCCAAAATACAGAGGAGTGAGAGAAAAACCCTCCCCTGCCTCCACAGTGTGATGCGATCAGCTCCGAGACTTTGCCCCCTGCACTCTAGCTCCTTTTCACAACATTTTGCTCCGTTTAAAAAACCAGCTTCCCTCTTTCTACCTTCACAGCCCTGGGCTGCTCGAATTGCTGGTGCACCAGGATGGGTAAGGATGCACCAATCGGGAGAACTTTAAAGGCAGGAGCCCCTTGGGTGCTGATTCTGCACAGGTCTCAGCAGCCACTGCTTTCACGGCGACGGTATGAGAGCTGGCACGCCAAACCCTTACCCAGACAGGGGGCAGAAGTTTGCAGGCTGCTCCTTTTAAAGAATGGTCCGATGTGCATTCCTCTTGGATTGCAAGATAAAAGATCTTTCGATGAAAAAAAAAAACCCCAGTGGTTATTCTTATTTTCTCTAGGATATGTTGTGTAGGAGTATAATAGGAGTATAATTGCCTTAAATCGGACATAGACCGCAAAGGAAACAGATGCTTATTTCTTCTAGAGATTAGACAACTGTGCAGGCTGCCCAATAGGAAGCAGGGTAGAAAACAGGCAATATATCTCATAAGCATCAAGCAAATTAGAACACTGCTCAGGAAATAAGTAGATTTTATGACTGATAGAAAAAAAAACAATAAAGCCTTTTTTTTGTTCCTTTTAAATGCAGGCTACAGCAAGTTTTCATTCAGTTCCAAGTTGCCAGCCTCTCTAGCAATTGTATTATGGCCAGCTACACCTTCTAGTTCTGCCTGGAGCTTTGAAAGAGGAGAAAAAAAGGTGTTTTTTTCCAAAAGCACACTCATCATCTCCAGCACAGCAACCAGCAGTCTTCCCTGAGCTTGCCATTCGAGGATTTCTGAGTCCAGGTATTTCAAGAGCTGCTGATCACCACTTGCATGGACTTCAAAGCCTAAGTACCTGTGAGGACCTGGGGCTGCTCCCCAGACTGGATCAGTCCCCAAAGTAGCATTTTTGCTCTCCGAGTTGACTGTCTGTCATAAGACCAGCTTAGGAGAGGTGGGAACCTTAAAGCATCCTTCTGGCCTCTGCTTAGCAGAGATTTTCTGGTTCATTAAAGCCTTGATGCATTAATGGCCTGTGCGTGATTTCAGAGCCTGGTGCGCCGAGCTCCCGCAGCTCATGCCTGGAGCTTGTTAGTGTAATTTTCTAAAGATTAGCAAGCATTGATTCCACTGGGAAGCCTTGGGGAAATGCCGTTAATCTCTTCTGACTGCTGCGGCGGGGCGTGTTTCTGCAGGGCGCCTGCTGGGGTTCTCACTGCTGCCGAGGAGATGGGATTCTTCAGGAAAGTTTCCCCTTTAGAAAAGCTGCATCAGTTGCAATCAGGAGCCATTAGCTAATGGGAGCTTCACCCAGTCAGACGCTTCACTTTTCTGCTCTCGGGTTGTCTGAGCCTTGGAGGCCTTCCAGGGAAGGCAGATGCTGACTCAATTCTGGCTTCGGTTTCACGAGCGTAACTCCTGTTAACCTCAACAAGCTCGGGCAGGTAGCACATAAGTGGAATTTTACCTGCTGGAAGGATATCGTATATATCTGAACACAGAAAAATTGTGTATTCTTACACAGTGGAAAAAGAAAACCACCAGGATAATTCAATTCCCCAGCCAAAAGGTGGAAAGTACTAAAATTAAGTAGAGGAGGTAATTCAATCTTCTGGTTACAAAACAGAACATTCTTGGTAGAATTAATGAATGAATGCCGAGTCCTGGGCCAATGTTTACAAATCAAATCTCACAGGACACAGGTGGGACAGGACAATAAAAAGCCAAATTCTAAATTAAGGCCACCAAAGGAGGAGCTTGGAAGCTGGCTTATATTTTTAACAACTTTTTTACTAATTCTACAAGAGCCGTGGGGTTTGGCATGGGAACACTGCCCCTCAGCACCCCGTTCTGAACGCAGAATGATTCTCTGGGTTTTACACTGGGGTAAGATCAGCAGAGCCTCATCCCAGGGACAGTATCCTCAGTTGTACAGCAGCGATCTCCAGAACAAGGAAACACTGAAACCTAGAAGGAGAAAAGCAGAATGCCTAAAGAAAGACAAATTGTTTGGATAGTCCAGACATTGTTTTGCGATCTTTAGATAAACTGGGGAAGCGGATTTGTTGGTCTTGACAAAAAAGCCCTTTGTACACTGTAGGAGAAGGAGACCCTGGGGGCCAAAGAACAATAGGCTTCCTTTGTCATGGGGATTGATTACCTTCAGGAAGTGCATGTGGAGTGATTGAATTCCAGTATTGCTTTTTCAGGATTATCTAATTATATTACAGACTCTATCATGGTCCTTTAAATGGCTACAATCTCTTTTACCACAGTAATGAAATAACCACTGCTTCAAATAATGACATTTGCTTAAAACTGGGCTTAGCAGCTTCTCTGACAGCAAAGAGAGCTACGGGGATGAGCCAGACCATCCTTGTGGGCACTGGGGTGTGGGTCTGTCCCTTCAGTCCCCACGATAATGCCTGTATCAAGTGTCTGTGGGAGCAAGACCAGCTCCGTGCTGCTCCTCACCGTTCACGCCCAGCACTGATATGGTTGCCAATAGACATACAAGAAGAAAGAAAGAGTGGGGTGCTGCTGGGTACCCGTTACACCAGCGGGTGCATGGGCTCTGAGGACATTGTGGCCCTTCAGAGTTGGAGGAGACATTCTTACATGAGCTGGTTTTAAAAAGTTTGTCATTTTTTGGGGAGATGCCCCTTTGCCCCATAGCTGTGGCACTTGGGGAAGACCTTGAAAGTGGGCGTTGTCCATCGTTTCTTTCTGCCCTGCAGCAGCTCTGGGCACGCCGCACCAGCAGGCTCCTTTGCAGGACAAGAGATTCATGGCTGTTTGCTTGTAGACTTTTAAAAGCACAATTGTAATTTCTGGGAGATATCACCAGTGCTAGAGCTGGACAAAGGCTCTGGAGTGCTCACTGTGGTTATCTGTGGTTTAGGTGTACGCAGCCCTTTGATGCTGAGCTACCAAGGACACGTTTCCTGCACAGATGCTGTTCTTCTGCTGAAAGTGATGAATTCCAGTGATCACAAAAGCTGGAAAACTCTCGGCAAAGACCTTGCGGCTCAGGGGAAGAAAAGGCAGCTGCTGGGAGCACCTCACCCTGCCCTGACCTCCACTTCTGGGAGGGAATCACGGGGAAGAATGGTATTTGAGGGCATGAGCTAGCTCCCACGTGCAGGGCATCGAGAGCAAAGGCAGAGGTGAGGAGGGCTCCCAGAGTTTTCAGGGTCTGTGAATAAAGACAGTGGGAGTGGTTTACAAAGGACGCTTTACTAAAAAGAGAACTCAAACGGCCCCGAAGTTCCTCCCCACCGCTGCTTCCTTGACATCACAGCAATATGCCACACCCTAATTAAATTCAATTTTTTTCCTGCTTTTGTGCAAAAGAAGTCTGTGACTTTTTCAGCCTGAGGGGCTGCCCAGTTCTGTGAGAGCAGAGAGAGGACCCATGTGTAAACCACTCCTCCTTTCAAACTGCCCCTTCAACTCTCCGCTGTATTTACAAACTGCAGCTTACTGAATAACTGACCAAAGGCTGTAACTGTTAATCAATGTTAGGGCCATCTGAAACATCAAAATAAAGGCTATTTATGAGGAAGGGTTGAAAAAACCACAGCAACTTGCCTCTCTTCCTTCCTAGCTATGCGCAGCAGCGACGGCTCAATCAGTTCAGCTTCTGCGAGGGTATCTTAGAATTGCCAGTTCCAGCTTTTATGGGCTGAAGATGAAACACCAAATGTAGCCTTGATGGCAGCAAGCACAAATCTCCTGATTCCTCAGAGCTCCAGTGCCATTTACTTCTGTGCAGTGCATAAATATGGCAGTGCCATCGCAGGAGGGGACGAGGGGGTTAGACCTGGGGTTTGAAGCATCGGTGTTGGGTCGATGTTGAAGGCATTGCATTTTAGCATAGTCTTACTCCAGCAGTTAAAGTCACTGGCACAAGAAGTCAAAATGGCTTTATCAATATCATCACAATGATGTAAAAACCCTGCTCATTTCTACCTTTATGTTAGCAGAGAGATCCTTTTATCCCCTCAGCCCTGGGACCTAAATCAAAGAAGGTCCCCTTGAGATTACCTCTCTCAGCTTTGCCAGGCTGCTGATCCCACAAATAACACTGGCCAGGATATTTCCCCCATCAGTTTAGTTTTCCCTCAGTCCCATTTGAATAAGAAAGTGGTTTATTGCTTTTCATTTCATTTTGCTTCTTTTTCTTTCTTGTTCCTTTTATTTCTTTTTTTCTTTCTTTTTTTTTTCTTCCTGGCAGGTTGAAAGGATCAAAAAGAGCAATTCCTTTTCCAGGTAGAATATTTCACCAAACACCCCCAAGTCAAGAATCAGGACACTGGGAATAGATTTCAAATTCATACAAGCAACTGCTCTCTATTTTTCTTGAAAAAAAAAAAAACAAAACCCACAAATAAATATGCAAATCAAAGCTATCATTGGCTTAGATTCTCATCAGAAACTATAAATAAACATGCTGTTTATTCAGAGGAAACACGTTTTGAACAAACTTTCAGCTTTCAAGAAGACTACAAAAGAGGGCAGAAGAAAAGGAGCACTGGGCACAGCTTCCTCTTCCTCCCACTCCTTTCATAATGTTTCACCTTGACATTTGCCATTTAGCAGATAAATGATTTGCACTGAAATAGGAACGTTTCCATTGATGAGAGAGGATGTGCACGGTCCAAAAGAGTATTTTTGATGGTGGTTCCTTTCTGTGTTTGGCTGCTGACCTCACAAGACTATTTTCAACTCTAATGACACTCAGATATAGCTTGCAGGATACGCTTGGCTAAATAAAGCAACTCAAAGCAAAAAAGGGATTTGTATAGAAATGGACCAAGACATCAATTACCCCGGCTGGGACAGCCTTTTGGCTTTGGTCTGCAGTCAAGAAAAAGTCTGGACAAATTAGTTGACAAATGCATTCTTGTGATCTTGACCACTGGATGGTAATGTTATTTGGTGACTCTAGTTCTTTTCCTTGCCATGTGGGCAAAGAGCTCAGATCTGGAAGAGAATTCTGCATTTCTTTTGTTAATTATGGGAAGGAGCTGAGCCTAGCAGACCAAGAGTTGGTTCGGAGCCTTCACCCCCTGTCAAATAGTGGTTTTGTGGTAAAGTTGTTTCCTGGAACCCAGGAGAACATGTTAGGTCCCCAGAATGGCCCTTCCCCAGTTACTGCTTGGTAAAAGCAGTCTGTTTTGCTCGCAACCAGAAGTCCCACATCACTTCAGACCTTGGTAACATTCGCCCTCAAGTTCTCGCACTTTCCTGCACCCCAGGCCCCTCTCCTGGTTGCATATCTTCCTTTGAACCTAGGCTGAGCCACAGAAAGAGAAAACAAACCTGCAACCCCAGGGGGCCAAAGAGGAGACACTCTGCCACGTACAACTTCTTACAACTTTCTCAAAACCCCTGGGCTAGATCCTTGTCTTGCCTTTTGAACTACTGTCCTACCTTAGGTCCTCACGTCTCCATCACATGTAAAAGCCAAGGGGCCTCCACCTCTTCATGTGAGGACTGCAGGCCTATTTTCTAAAAGCACTCCCAAGAAAAAAAATCAAATCACAAGCTCAGAGCATTTCAGTAATTTTCAGGTGAAGGTCAGATGGGCTGTAGGGTTGTGCTGGTTTGGGATCCTGGACCACAAAGCACACAAAGGAGACCTGCCAGGCTTCAGATGAACCACAAGGGCAAATTTAATCTTCTTATAAATGTGCAGCTGACTTGATACAGATTTTCTGGTGCAGAGATCAAAGAAAGAGGTGTACGCTGCATTAGCTCGTGTCTCCGTGTGTGAAATGGATGGAGAAAAATGGAACAAAGGTAAGAAGGCACTGAATGAGGCTTCAACCTATGAACAATTCCCTACATTTGGTAGAGACTCTGCCTCTTGGCTCACAGTGAGGGCTGACCAATGCAGGAATTATGATGCTATCTTGTGATAGACAAACTCCCCAAACTGCTACATCTACTAGCCTGAGTAGTTTGCTGCCAACTTCTTTCACCTTCTTGGAGAAAATGGGTTCTTTCAGCCTCCTGGGAGAGATGGTTAGGCAGAAGCGACTCCAGATGGGAGAGGGTGGGCTGGATTTCATATTCACAGCATCTGTATAGCACATATGGCACAGGACAATCCGAGAGGCTTAGAGCTTTGTGGCTCTCCGAGGCCGCTGTTGAAATCAAAAAGAAAAAAGCTGGCTTTGTGGCTCCAGATCTGTTTGGAGCGTCTGCACGGTGTGACATGCTGCACTGTCCCTTGCCCAGAGGAGTCACAGACGTGTGCTCTCAGTAACATAACTTCAGATGACACGGCCTGACCACAGCAGGATGCTTCCATCAGCCTCTCTACTTGTCCCTGAGGAGACAGGGTATAACTCTGTGCCCACCTGGAGCACTTGATCTAGGCAATAAAGTGACAGTGCTTGGGGGAGAAGTTAAGTCACAGAGTAGAAAAGTGCTCAGAGCAAGACTGTGAGGATTCAATGTTTCTGTGAGCCGTCATAAACCAGGATTCTGTATCCTTCCCCAGACAGGACCTTGACAGCAATCAATAACTAGAAAAATGAAGCCAATAGTTGGCAGCAGGATTTAATATCTCTTCAATACGGTTACTTTGTTTTATTTCTGTGCCTGGCTGTCATCTGCTGGGACAAGACGTGGGAGAAGTGAAACAATACCCAGTTTTTGTTGCATCTTCCACACTAGGAGTCAGTCAGTCTTGCACCATGAAACGAGATTGTACACTCCACAAATTAACTGCTCTGTCCTCTCTTTGTCCCCCATCCCCGAATTCTTGAATTCCACTCAAAGGTTAAATACGGTTCTGCTTTGACCTGGAAAACAAGATATGTCTAACGGATATTTAAGGATTAACTTTTCCAAGGTGCATTATTTAACTCATTACTTCAGTGCTCAGCTGAACTGTCAGATTTGGTCTCTGTTGTGACACTTGGAATAATCTCCAATTAGACACAACAGATGCTGCTGGGAAACCGGACACGAGTCAGGTAGCGCCGAGCACCGAAGCTAAATGGGCAGACTAAGCAAAACACAGGCTGAGGGGTCCCCTGCCACTCTGCATGACTGGACACGATGGGATGAGATACCAGCATTACTGGTACTGGAGGGCGACAAGGGGCACAGAACCATCTGTTCGTTTAAAGCAAAACAAAACCTGAGAAACAGCAGCTCCTCTGCACAGAAAATGATACGGTGAGTTCGTCTGGCTGCAGCGGGGCTTCGAAGCAGCATTTCCTGCACGTAGGGAGGGTTGAGGCATCCAAAACTGAGCCCGGTTTCCAGACCTGTGCAGGACCTTTCTGTTCTGAGTGGTTAACAGGACAATCCCTGCTTAATCCTGGACTCAGGTGTAATGTTCAGATTACCCTTTGAGACTGTTTATTCTGAGACGTCCAGGGCTTCAGACGACAGGTTGTTGTGGGGGTTTTACCATATTTTCTATTCAGCACTCATGTAAAATGTCAGTGTGGAAATCAGTAACGGATTACTTGTCTTACAGCCCTGGGCAACCCCAGCGATCCTCTCGGTCCTGCAGTACCTTGAGGTCACCCATGGCAGAGCAAGTAAGCACACGCTTATCCAAGGGATGGCACTGGAGGTACAAGGCTTATTCCTCTGACTAGCTTTTTAAACACAAGTCCTCAGCTTGAAAGAAGTATTAGTATTAACACTACAATTATTGTAGTATTATAAGAAGTCCTGCTACTGCTGACACTAATACTAACCAATGCCTCTAGTCCTCCTCAAGGTCAACAACAGCGTTAGCTGGAATTCAGAAAGGTGAGAAGCAGATACTTTCACATTTCATTTACAAACCCTCCCCTCCCCCCATCAGGAAAATGTATGTTTAGTAAATACCTCTGATGACGTGAAGCACTTTTTCTTGTTTGAGTTAAACCAATGTCACAGATTTAATTAGTTACACATTTCCCCAGGAGGAAACGGGAAACCATTAAAACTACTGCATTAAAATATCCCTCAATTACTGCTTCTTTCCAGATGATTTCAATTTTGTTCATCTGCCTCTTCCTGCTGAGTGGGATCAGCAGAGATGTTTGTGGAGCAGCACAGGCACGCTCCCTCCATCCCTTCTTGCCTACCATCCTAACAGCTTTCCTTAGGATCTCAGTTCCTCAGCCCCACCCCCCTAACTCCCCCTGATAGGTACCAACTCCCCCTGATCGGTACCATTCCTCTGTCTCCAGAAGGAAAACTGCAGCTATTTCCAAAACCCTGATCCTTTGGACACCCTGCGTGCCCACAGCCCTGTGATTCTGCCCCTCTGCTGTGCTGCTGCTTCCCTGTCACCTACCATTCAAGAGGTCACGTTCAGCCTTCCAGCTGACACTATTGTCTCCATAACAAGAACAAGCAAAGACACAGAAAAGGCACGAAGAGGATGAGCAGAGAGGAAGCCTTATAATTTGTGTGAGTTCAAAGCAATAAGCTCGGAGGATAACGAGTATGATGTACTGCTCACTTCAGTCCCGGGCCATGTGAAACAAGCTGAGCCATTTAACTAATGAATATACTTAGAACGAGGAATAGAGGGATAAAAACCACCGAGAGGTGCAATTATTTCAACAGATGCTGCAAATAAGGTCGTGTAATTCCTCATGGAAGGATTGTGCTGAGCTAATTGTGAAGTAGCAATTCCACAAACAGGCTCTTCTGGGGGACTCTTGTGCCTTGATTGCAAGGGCTGGAACTGGTCCTTCACTGGGACTTTATTCAGGGACTTGAGACCTCATCAAAAGCTGAAAAGTGTTGCATTATACTCACACAGAAACTGGGGCAAGAACAACCATTGCATTTTGGATTAGTGAGCTGAGAGAGGATCTTAGCATCACGCTGTTTGCTTGAGCTCCTGGTCGTGTTGCTGTTGAACACATGGAAAGCCCATCCAGGCAGACAGGAGTGTGGTCCACACCATTCCAGGGATGGTGGATGCTGTAGTGCCTCATGGTGTCTCATGGCCTGACAAACGAACAGAGGTGAGGGCTTATGTGAACCGTACGTAAAAGGAGATCACTGAAATCCTTTAACCTACCATTGCAGACTGAGAACAGCACATTTGGGCAACCAAACTCTTCCTTGAAACAATTATCCATGATTTATGTCATCTCTAGCTTTTAATCCTTTTTGTAAGAGAAAACATTTACTTTTGCCTTTTTTTTTTTTTCTTCAGAGCACCCTAGATTGTTAGAGAAAGTTCACATTAAATCCTTAAATTCCCTGAGATCCACCTGCTCTGAGGTTCCACCTTTACCTCAAAACCAGGCTTGCTTTGTGCGAGTGTAAACCGTAAACTTCTGCAGCGGAGGCCTTGAAGTCAGAGCTCAAACTTTCTCAAGAACTTTGCCATTTAGGGATGAATATAGAGGAAAGTGTTCATTTTGAGTGAGATCTGATTTCGTTTGGAAATTAAATCTATTTACACAAGCTCTTTGCAGCTTAACAGCTGTGGTTAAATCTCTTGTAACCCCTCCCAGCATTATCACACCTGTCTGAGTAAGGTACTGGAAGCTACAGCCTCACATTTTCTCATGTCAGAAAATTGTTTACATTCTTATTTGATAACATCCTATCTTTTCTAATGCTTCGTGTCTTCCATTTCCAGTGAGAATTGATCTTCCATTACTTCAGGACAAATATTGCAAAAGATGAATTACATGGAAATAGATGTTTGGTACTTTGTTAATCCTACTCAGCGGTAACAATCCAAAAAGCATTCTAAAGACTCTAAAAGCCACTCAGAAAAATAGATAACACTCATTTAATTTATTTTAGTGATGCTGTTAGTGTCATCCTGAAATGTCACAGCATTTTCTCTTCTTTTAAAGGCAATCAAGGATCCGACTGCAATTCTTGTAGCCATTTTGCTACAACTGTTGATTTAACCTGAAAGAATGAGGGTTTTTCTTGGGCAGAAAATGGCACAACAGGAACAGCCTTGCTCCAAGGATCCTCCGCCTTGTGAAAGCACCGCATGGCACTGCAAACTGGAACTGCCTGGGGGCTCAGACTGGGAGAGGTCCTTGCCAAGAGATTTAAGAGCATTTTAGCCATTTTTTGAGAATGTTACTGTCCCAATTAAATAAAGAGTTTTGTTTAAATGAAGATATGGCAATGTTCATGAATATGATGCTTTCTTGACAGCAGGAAGAAGACGTACAGTCTTTGCCGATTGAATGCAGTTGTCCACATAATGACTTGTGAAAACATCTGGATCAGCAAACTGAGAGTAAGGTGCTAACAGAGAACTCCTGCTTCCAAAAGGCAACTGATACCTCAAGTCCCATGGTGTGGAGGCTGGGCCCTCAGCGACACTGGGTCCTTAGCCCCAGCTCAGCTCTACAGATCGGATCCTGTTCTGCACTACTTGCTGCTGCAGCTATTAGGAGGTACCTGGGACAACAGCTATTTGCTATTTTTCAGTCTTTTTCAGCGTTCATTAGTGTCAGCTAAAAGCTCTGCACCGATTTCCACACCCCAGTGACAACCTCTGATTCAGATTTGTCTTCACAGACATAAACCACACGGTCTACAGAAGAAAATGGGAGAAAAAGAAGATGAAAGGCAATGGGATTATTATTACTTTTTAATTGCATCTGGTTCTTCTAAACATATAACCTGCTATTGATGTGCTGCCATTTTTACCACTGAATGTCCATCTCAGAACAGAAGACACTACACAGACATTAAGACACCTCTTAACATCAGCTGGGTATACAAACTGCTCCCAGAAACTCGTACGGCTTTCCCTATGTTAAAAGAAACATCTTTCCACATCTCAGTGACAACCCCAAGCAGTACCCCCAGCACAAGTACAGCTACTGCATTAACACAACAGCATTAAAAGCTCCTTAGGATAACCCTCTCCAGCAGCCATTACCCCTCCTGACGAAGCAGTCACTCCGCAGTTGAATTGACTGTTCTGCTGATGATCAGGCAGTGATGTTCCAGTTGAGCATTTCCAGCATCACCACGTTAAGCAATCTTTCTTCGGGGATATAAAGTCAGCACAAATGAGAGGGAATTACTGAGCCGGTTTGTAATTAGCCAAGCTAAGCACTACAGGTTAAGGGCACAGATACCTCTTCAACTGCTGATGTAAACAAGCACTCAGTTATGTTCAAAGCAAAACTGGAAACAAAATGAAACAAATCATGATGTACACTAAATACAGGAAAAGTGCTTTAGAAGGAGTTGATACAAACCAAAACATTCACTAGGTCTCAGGGGAACCTACTGGTAGGAGCTGTCTGACTTCCAGCATCACCAAGGAGCTACTCTCTTACAAGCTCCTTGGAGCTGGTGGGGACTGTCAAAGCAGGTTCTTAAAGTTAGTCCTAGCCCAACACATCTTCTCTTCAAACTAATGCTCCTCTGCTTCTCCCAGGTTCCCCCACCACCCTGCACAGCCAGCAAGGAGACTCTGCCTGAGACCTTCATCTCTGTACAACACAGCAGCAGCTGGTAGGAATACACTGAAACCTGCACAGGAAAACCCAGCAAAGGCAGCAAACACACCGTGCTGCCTCGAAAGACACCTGATTACAACCATTTGCATCCACAATTAACCTTACAGGGGAAACAAGAAGGCATCTCATCCAAAATTGCTGATGAAAGGTAAAACACAGTTAGAAAATATCTCCTTTGTTGCAGTGCTACCAGGAGCAAAGTGGAAAACTGGGAAACCAAATTTGAGATGCTCTGCATCTGCCCTATTAGCCTGAGATGTTATGTGAATGGTCACTGATGGAAAACCCAGTTTGCAGCGACAGGCGGGTATTTGGGCACACATTTCTTCATCCACGCTGCGGTTTGAAAGCAACATTTGAGCAGCTTAGGGGAGAGAGAAATAAAGAGAAGTGGAAAAATATGTTGCTTTAGAAGCTGAGCATTTCTAGAGCTGTTCACAACCCAGTGCAGAAATAAACAGCTTCTTGCAGATGCTGCCCTCATGCTGCCTTTTAATTGAACTACATAGATCAAGGAGTGCTACGGGGCAGAGGAAACCAAACCAGTGAGGAATTTCGATGAGTTTTCGGAAAGAATTAGGGAAGTGGCAATCAATCCAGGACACAGTTGTAAATA
Source organism: Todiramphus chloris collaris (assembly GCA_025345505.1). Lineage (NCBI taxonomy): Eukaryota > Metazoa > Chordata > Aves > Coraciiformes > Alcedinidae > Todiramphus > Todiramphus chloris. Next base: position 18,583,341 of record JANVCC010000037.1, on the reverse strand, counting down.
TCACAGATCTGAGGACAACAATACAATGGATTTTCACAAGTACTGCTTGCAGCAGCTCTTACAGATGCTCACGCCAGACCCCACAAGCTCTACTCCTGTCTCCTCTGTGCTATGGACGTTATTAGAGATCCCTCTTGCGTGAGGCCTCACTCCTGTCACAACATCCATACGTGTGGCTAACACCTACACACAGAACTCCTACCAGCATTGCCTGGGATGTCTGGCTTTCATACGAACCACCCAGACCTTCTCATTTGGGACTGGTAATTCTTCTAGACTCAAACACACATGCTTAAAAGATTCTGTCTTCAAAGAGGGCTGGCTGGCCCCAGGAGCAAATCATTTGGTTATAGGCAGGGGCTTTACCCACAGTGAAAGGAAAGAACTTTGTTATGCTTTCTAATAAACTATTCACCATTAGGACAAACTTTGTTAGTCTCGAGGTCAGCTCCCTCTCCCCACCTCTTTCCACCTTGCCTAGCTGTTTCATTCAAGAGTTTCTTCTGTTTCTCACACTGAGTGTAACGATCTAGGAAAAACAAATAGCCTCGTTGTTTGTCCCGAGCTTTAACTGGAGATCCCAGATGCTGCAAGATAATAAACAATTATAATGATCATCTTCAGAAGAGTCCGAAACTCAAAAAGCAAACTTAGAGTCCCACTGAAGTCAATGGGAGCCTTGCCAGAAACTTCAACACCGGCAGGATTTCATCCAACATTTCCTTCACATTAGATTTAATTAGTGGTCAGTAATGAGACACTCTTAAAATTCTCCACATCTGGGCAAAGAGAAACATGATTAGAGTGTACAGTTATAATTCACAAATTGGATTGTTAGAACTAGTTTTCCTCTGCTTTTTTTCCCCTTCTTTGCCAGGAATAACACAATTAAACTCAGCGTCTCCGCACATAATTCAGTCAGGAATGACTAGAGGAAGGTGGTGCTGAGGAAACCTGCTGCAGACTGTTGAAGTGGAGGCCTGATTTAGGGTTCTCATTTCAGATTTAAGGAAAGTCAGATTGCTTCACATATGATGATTTAGAGAAGATTACCAATTAACCACAAGTCATCCAAGAACATGCCTTCAGATGGAAAACCAGTCAAGAGGAAGTGAGTCAAAACGTAACAACCTCTTTTCTTCCATCAGGTTAATGAACATGGACTATTTTTGTGGCCAACAGTGTCCTCAGATGAATCAGAAGAGGTTGTGCTCCTGGGAAAGGAGCACCCCTCAGAAAATATCAGTTGTGAGCATACCAGAAACACACCTCTGGTCTCAAGACAGGACCCACAGAAGCCAAGGTGGTGACACACACTCTGCAATGCCATGTCACTAGCCAGGTAGCAAGGCTGGTTGAGTCTTACATTCATTATTACCACACTGAATTCCCATTTGATTTACCAGTCTGCCAGACCTCTCCTCTGAGGACCTCCAGCTATTAAAAACTGAATAGATGTCAGCATCTCACTTATTTTCTGACACCGACCTGCAATGAAAATGTACAAATAGAGACCAGAAACAAATGTTGCATCAGAGTTAGAGCAGTGGTTGTTCCAGAGAAGGGGTACTGGTGAGAATCTGCCTCATGGCTTCACAACTCCATGCAGGGATGTCCTGGGGAAGGAATAAGAAACAGGAGAGTGGGGTGGCATGGCTGGTTCAAAAGATGCTCGTGGGATAAGCCATGAAGGCAACCATGAAGGTTGCCTGCATTCAAAGAAGAGGGAAAATGGGGTGACAAACAGAGGAAGTTGATCAATCTGGCATGTCATTTTCTTATGTCTTGGAAAGAAAATACAAACTAAGTTTATTTATATTTGAGGAGTCCACAGGAAGCGGCTTCTTTGATTTCCTAAGCAAGAGTTTTCTTGGTTATGTCAAACTCCTTAAGTACTCCAGGTCAGAAAAGAAGAAAGCCTGGAAGCTAAGCTTGCCATAATGCTACGACATAAACCCCAAGGCAGACATGAGCTGTAATAATGGCTGGAAATGTGGATTTTATTTCCATTTGCTTTCCTGAGTAAGTGCTCCCTGGTTTTCATTAACATTTGGAAGAAATCATGCCGACTCCAAACCGATTAGAAGGGGAAGCCAGTAAATGTAACATGGATTATGGGATCACTGGCCGGATTAAGCTGACCAGAGAAAGGCCACAACCCTCACTTGCACAAAACACAATAGTTCCCATTTGTGAATGCAAATGAGTGAACAGCACAGTTACACTATTTTATCCAGGACTATTTTTTTTTCTTTTACTTCCCAGAGGATTACTACTTTCGCATAATATAATAAGCAATAAAAATGAGTAGGTTGTAAAACCCAGTGATCTGGATGGATTTCCCCCCAAACTGCCTCCAAACAGCTAATGTCCATGACCCTTGGTCACAAATGACAGAGATGATGGACCATGGCCAGAAGTCTGCGGCGGTCCCAGGAAGGACAGACGCTCGTGGACTTCCACACTCATGGGATGCAGAAGGATGACCGTATAGGTAGCCTCCCTCAGTTAAAATCCACATTGTAGGATTGCTCCTGCCCTTCAAACATCCTTAGCTATATCTGTGGGGGTGTGGAAAGGTGGTGTTTGTTTCACTATATGGCCTAGAACAGGAAGTATTGAGTTTCATAATCTGCTTTTGCTCAGTTAAAACCAAAATGAGCAATGACATTCAGCGTAACCCTAAGCTCAAATGTCATAAATAGCCCAGTGCCTTAACTCTACCCTGAAGGTATCCTGTTTTCATCCTTATTAAGGTAAAATTGTGCACATCTACCAGTGTCACATCCATGGAGGAAAAAAAAACGACTTTGTCATTTCACACACAATCTGAGATGCTGCCAGTGATGCTGAAGGAAACTTCTATCACTGGGTAGGCTATTTAACACAATCAGGCTCCCAGAGAATTTACACAAGTCTGTTACTGGCACCAGCCAAAATCTTACTGAAACCACAGAACAGTGGCTTGACCTTGCATAAACCTTTTTCTGCTTAGAAATTACTTATCAAGAGTAAGTATGCAATGAAAAAACTCATCTCACGTCTCCAAAATGCTTCTGGAAATAGGCAGCCTTCAGAGAAGAAGGTGATACTTTCTGCTCTGAGACTGATGAGCAGCTAAGGAAACGTTAGCCTAATGTTTCACATTGTTTCTGGAGACATTCAGGTACGCAGACTTCCTTGAATCCGTGACTGCAATGGTAAATTTGGGGACTCGATCCTTAGGTAGACCACAAATCACATCAAACTGTTCAGGACAAATAGAAACATACTTCTGAGAAAGCTCCCCATATATCTATAAAGTTTCTCCCTGTATAAAACCAATACATATTCATAAACCTTAATCCATTCACTGGGGGAATGTTGGCTATACAGCCTGTATGTATTACAGCTTTTCTTTCCCAGAACCTGGAGCACCCCAAGGAGCTGTAAATATAATTCTACTGATTCGATAATATTATATTCTAGAATTGTACTCTGTCACTGTCTGGCCAGGCTGTATGATCCAGAGGGAGCAAATCTCTGCAGAGTCTATTTCTGTTCCAAGCAGAGGAACAGAGCCGTTAAAATTAAGTGCTGCCGGTGTACCGGCCTTTTCTCAGGATCCAGGTCTGAGAACAAAGATGTTTCCCTCCAGCAGCAAGGCAGGGAGTCTGAAACTTGAATAATTGCTGCTTTTTTTTCTGCAGGACTTTTTCACTCCGGTGTCAGAGCGTGCCTCTTTCTAATTCTTTTTAACTCCTTGGGGAGCAATCACCTCTTCCAGTGGAAGCGATGCCAAAACTCCTGGGAGGACAAGCATGGCCCAAAAGAATATAAATCCTTCTCCCACTTTCTCTGTTAATCCCCTTATATTATGCTGAATTAGATAACAGGGAGGGCATTAATATTTCTGCAGATAAGCTGCCCTCAGTTAAACAGCCCCTATTATCTATATCCACGTGAGCAGCGATCATGGTTTAGAAGATGCTGGTTTCCCTGTTGTTTTTTCTGGCGTGGTGTTTCTTGCATGTAGGGTTTTGTTTGTTTGTTTGTTTTGCTTTTAAAATCTATTTGCATATTTCAAATAAACTTGTGAAGCTGGGGACAGAAGTTATTAGGGTAATGGGAAAAGCCTGATGGAACAAAGCTGATCCAGAACATGGATTGAGGAATATTATATAACTATAAAATGTTTCCCAAAAGCAAGTGAATAGTGCCCTGAATCTGCAGAGATGACATCACCACCTCCTAAGAACTTAATTCCCACAGATCCATTGTATCTTATTATTATTTACAGGGAAAGCACGGAGTGAGATTGTCTCCAAACCTCGTGCTGCGTGCAGCCATTAGGCTTCGGTAACCGGGTCTGTGGGCTTCTCGGGGCCGCTAAGACGTGGATCCCCTTCAAACCCATCTGCTTCTGCAAGGGGGGACTGACTGCTGGTGATGGTCAGGCTTCCATCAGCTGTCAGGAGAGAGTATCTGACTGAATGTGGAAAAGGATCTTAAAATGTTTTGGCCAAGCCGCAGATGGGAGCATTAAAAACCCAATTTGAAAAAGTCCCTTTTTTAAATTATTATTATTCTTTTTAAACTTTTTTTTATTCTCACTTGAGCTGAAAGGTTTGTCTAAACTGTAATGAAGACACAGCCTCGGGTAAAATGAAATTCAGCAGGAACAGCTGATGAAACAATTTCCAGATAAGCCACTTGAACTGGTATTTCCGAGGGGCAGGTCTGCCTGGCCAGCAGTTACACTGATGGCCACTAGAAAGCTCAGTGCTTAAATGATTCAATATTCACCTGCTATCAGCAAACACAGGAGTCAGAGGAGAAATTCCTTGTAACTATGAAAATTAGCAAGATCTGGGCAAACTACCTGTAACAGCTTCTTTGGTGGATGAAACTTTTCCTCCCTGGCAGAGAGCAAATGTCACTTTTATGCATGTGCTTACTGTTTTAAATTGCTTGTTCTATCGTTGTCTATGCAAATGAAGGGAAATGGATTGGTAGGAAATAAATACCTGCGGTTATTCAATCTGTATGTTTAGTCACAAAAAGGGCATAATTTTCTGTTCCTCAACAGGAATCTACTCTCACCCTGCAGTATCCGCAAAGTGTTTTCTTGCAAACCAGAACACTGTGGTAAATAAGCATAAGGAAGAAGCAGGAACAAGCAAACCAAGGGTTTCTCAGTCAGATTATTGCATATTTCTATTTCTGTTCAATGGGGTACTGCTGCTGACATGTTTCATTTCAAACTCTGAACTGCATCCACCACTGTCCACCTCTCTCATGTCTCCAGATAGTTCTTCCCCTCGGCCATCCTCGCTGTCAAAGAGGCGACCCTGCGACTTCCCTGGTACCCTGCAGTTTCAATAACCACAATACAAATCCAGCTGCAAAGATTTCACAGCATCAGGCAGCGAGATCATGTTAATAATTTACATCCACGGTGTTTAAGCCACATAAATCTCTGCAGGACTGATTATGGGCTCGGCTCTGGCTTCAAACATTGCTGTGCCAGGGACCATGAGTGCAGAGGAGCAGAGGAGCAGAGGGAAAGTGTCTTCCTCTCCTCCTCCCAAACGCTGCCCTCTTCCCCCCCCAGCCATATAACTGATTTTTGCCTGAGCCCTGGAGAAGCTTTTTGTGTAGTCAAGTGAAGAAATATCCTGACAGACTGGTCCCTGTGTCTAATCCTGCAAATCAGGACCAATAATCATCTTAACTGTTCAGCAGATCTATTTTTAATGAGTGCCACCCACTATCTGACTTTTGGCTCCTGATTCCAGATGTGAAGCTGGTGGCTGGTGGCTAATGCTGGGCTTGCACTGGGTCTGTATAATCCACCAGGATTATTCAGGGAGATGCTTCCCTCCTCTTCTTGCATAACCAAGGGGACCTTTCCTATTTTTCATCAGAACTGAGTGTTTTCTAAATTCAGGCCAGAAAAGCTGTTCTCTAACCTCACCCACTGCACACAGATATTTATCCATTTATAAATACAATATTCTGAACTCAGATCACGAGGCTCCTAATTTTAGGGCTTTCAGCTTTTCAGTAATCGTAGCAATTAAATCTCAAATAATAACACATTTCACTTTTCACTGGATTCACATTTTCCCCTGGAAAAAAAAAAAAAAAAACAAAAAAACCCCAAACCAACCAAAACAACCCGGTTTTAATCATAGCCCAAACCTCCTCTAACTCTTCAGGATATGATTCACAGCACAGTTGCGTCGGATGGCAACTGCATTTTGAAAGATACACACATAGACACTAATGTTGTCTGCCAGAAAATCAATTTTCTTTGAAACACATAAACTCACGCTGCCTTCCTTTGACTGAAGGAAGAAATCTGTCAATGTTTTTGAAGTCCAATATGAAATACCTCTGTTGCGACAAGAACCGAGTGGGAGGATTTTTCCTGTTCCCCGAAGAACAGGAAGATTTTGGAAATGTTTCGTGTTGTGGGTCAGGACAATCTAGCAACACTTTGAAAATCTGCATGGAACAGAAACCAGATTTCTTGTCATCGGTTCTGTGCAGCCGGAAAGTTTCGCTCCTGTAATGTGGAAACATTTTGTTCCTGTTTGAAGCATTTATACTTTTTGAGCTGGAGATGGTACCTAAAATACTGAAGAAGGAATGCCTTTTAGAAAAACACCCATCTTCTTATTTTGAAAACTATCTTTAAAATCATTAAAAATTAAGCCAAGAAATCCATTTGAAAATTTGTCAGGTACCAAAGGGAAGAATTCTATTAATTTCAGGGAAGAACAGCTGTTGCTGTGACTTACAGTCACAGCAACAGATTCACTGCTTCCTTAGGAATCAGCAGGTTTGCAGACTCAGTTTCCCATATTACAGCACCTGAAATAAAATAGTTAACCTAAATCAGAAGGCAGAGAGAATTACTACACCTTGGCATTGCCCTACCAGTGCAATATCCAGGGGAAGACAGGGAACAGTGAGGGCAGCTGGCTGTGCTATCTGTTTAATGAAGGAGACATATGTTTCCACCCAGGAATCTTACAAATATTAAATAGTCCTCGTGGTTTAATTAAGGAAAACACTGTAAACTTCCGATTTCCATAAGATAAAATCATGTAGCAGAGACAAAGACTGTCCCCATTTTGACTGGAATGGTTTTTGGCTTTTCCTGTTGCTCTAAAATCTCGATCTAAAATAAGGGAGATCTGTTCTTGACAATTGTGCTAAAAGAAAATATTTTTTTTTAAAACACCCATCCAATAGACAGGAAGTAAGCGTAAGAACCGAGGGATCTCACAACCAAAAGCATTATTAAAAGATATGTGCCTGGGTTTTGCTTTTGTAAGCGAGACCAGAAAGCAGTTCTGTGATTTCTTGACTACACCTCTACTCTGCCTTTCCTTCGCATGTTCCTTCCCGTGCTGTCCTACCGAGGACAGCTGCAGTGACCTGCACACTGCTGATGCCAGCCCCAGAAAGGAGCCTGCAGATGTGTGACACGAGCTCTGCCCGTCCAGAGTTGCTGTGAGACCTTCCTACCTCGGTGGGTGGGTGCTCGGGATGCAGACGGGCTGGGTGATTGCAAATTTGTGTTTCCTAGGAAACCAGAAAACCCTGAAAATGCAATATTGCTTGATGAAAATAGTTCATTCAGTGATTTAACTACTTCCTCTGGATTTAAGTTGGTCTCGGCGACAGTTTTCTTTTAATTTTGATTTTTAAGTAGAAAAAAAACCCCCATCATTTTACTTTTATCCACATTTTCAAAAGTACATCACAGATAGTTCACAGGACTCAAGCAAAGAAACAACCAAGGCTGCTGACAGGATTGGACACTGACCCTTGATCTCTTGACTTTCCAGACCAGTGCTTCAACCTTTCTTTAGATGATTAAATTAAAATTCTTTTTATTGTCATATATATATATATAAATTCTGTGGTTCTCCTTGAAGGTTCAGGCTTTGTCATTACCATGTTTCAATGACTGCATGGGATTTCAAACCTATGGCATGTAAGTACCAGTGACTGCAAATTAGTCCCCCAGCTAAATGCCATGAGATTGCTCTCTCCGCTCTGTCCTCGATTGTCTCTGCATTACAGAGCTGGAGATATTTCTTAACTCATGCATTTTTTAAAACATTTAGTTAATTTTGAAAGGTCAAGGAAAATGTTTCCCAGTGCTTTGCATTGAATGCCCTTTGAAGAAAGGCTGGAACAAACAATTATGAGATGTAGCAAGAGATTATGGGTGTGCAATCAGTGCCTGCTTAGCAAGTCTGGCTTGGGAAGGGCTGGAAGCAGACGCCACGACTCTTGGACTCTTGTTACGGTGCTGTCTGAATGAGCTGTCACAGACAATATCCTTTGTTACTTTAGGACAATCCCTACTGGACAGAATCAGTAGATCACTGTAATCTGATTTAATATGAGAAATAGCCACAAACATCTGCTGCGTGCCCGTCCAGTTTGGCTCCCCCAACCTCCTGGATGTTTTACAATGAAGAAGCCACCATCTGATGCCAAAGTCTTGCTCTTTCCATCTTCTCTGCCACTGCCAACAACCTCCAAGAAGAAGAAATCCACAGAATGACTCGGAGGTAGAGCAGGACTGAGACCAGAGCTCACTGGAAGATGTCACATTGCCTGGTAGGTCAAAACATCCATGCAGTCACTCACAGCTGCCCACACACTCCCACATAAATACATGAGTGTACTTGGAGAAGCTCTGGGTGTGGAGTCATCCCACAAACATCTGTGCTATTTGCTACAAATCCTCCTCCAGAGGATCATGGCAATATGGGTCACATTTGGAGGAAGCTCACTGACTTTCCTGAGCTAAGCAGGGGATGAGAGAAGACTGACTGTGAAGCTGTGAGGAATAAAAGCAACCCCAGTTGCTGTACATATTGGTATGCTCACATCGTCTTCTTGCTTATTTTTCTACTGTGAAAGAAAATAAACTATAAGAGATCCATCAGCAGCTTTTTCTGGCTGCTTCCAGCTATGCTGTTAGAAGTATCACGGATTTGGGGAATGCATAATATTTCTTGACCTTCCCAGTCACATTCCAACCCCAGTGAAACTCACGGCTAAGAGCAGCAAGTAGCAACAGAGACCACTTCTGGGGTTCTGGAGGACCCTTTGCCATGACTGGACAAAGATTTTTCCCAGCTCCAAACATTCATTCCTGACCCCAGTGTTTTTGTTTTCCAGCAAGTCTTGCCAAAGATACCTCAAAATTTTACCAGGGCATCACACTGTAAAAAGAAACACAACCCAAAGAAACTCCTCAGCAAATTGGCTTCTTAAAAAAACCCCTGTTATCTGTAGATAGAATTAAAAATAAAACACGTGCACGATAGAAAAAGAAAGGAATGAGTCACTTGCCTTCACTGTTTGCCTCCTTGAGTATTGGCTGTGCTGTGCAGAGCATCTTTATTCAACCTCCCCAACAACAGCTCACGTTCACCGACCTAAAGGCCTTAGGATTTCAGCAGACAGTTCTCACACAGCTGGTTCAGTCTGAAAAATCTCCCTGCTGAGTAAATTTACATAATCCAGTGACAGATTGCACTCTTACTATGTAGACAGAAGAAATAATCAAGTACAGGACAGAAAATCCCAGCCACCCATATGACTTTAGCGCGAGAGAAACCAGGAGGTTTCTTAAATGACACAGAACATGTCAACAAACAGCACTAATGTAGTGAACTGTGGCAGGAACCAGCCTGACCCTTATTCTAACATGCTTGGCTTGTCCAGCTTGGGTCTCATCTTTCATCCCTGCAGTCAGAGAAAGGAAATGCAAAGAAGATTTTGCAGGCAGCAGAGATGTGTTTCATCTCTGTTTCTTCCCTCACTGTGTATTTCTTTGGTAGTGATGGGGGGCATCAGTTGTGGAAGGAAGACATTTTTCCTTCTAGTTTTTCAGAGGCTTATTAAAATGAGGTCTGCTTACGTGTGCTGCAGCTCTCTGACCCGTGGCTCCCAGGTTAGCACATCCATAGCACAAGCAAGGCCAGCAACTCCATGCTGGCAAAAGCTGCTGTGGCATCTCGGTACCAAACGCACTCTCTGTCTCCACTGAGGAGGTGATGGGAGGTGGGATTCAGTTCCCTGCTCTATACTTTCTCTTACAGTGAAACCTACTCCACAACATTTATATGTTTCACCTTCCAGAAACCCTCCCTGCATTCGTTAGCACAGGCTCCTCAAACCCCGTGGTAGACATCTGGCTTGAGCAGATGTTGAGATACAGGAACTGCTGTGCAATTCAACCTCCTTCTCCCCAGAAGTCAGGAGCCACCCCAGAGAAGCTGCCCCTCTTCCTGGTCATTCATACAGGAGGAGAACTGAAGCTGACCTTAGCAGACCGATCCATGTTGAGCATTTCAGCCCAAGCACTTCAGTCCAAGACTTCAACTCTGAAGTCTTGACTTTGCTGGAATACGTTAACAAAGCTCACAAGAGCTTAATGAAGCCAAATTTCATCCCAGTCCACGACGTTCCAGGTCTAGAGTTATTACATTTGTCAATGACACCTACAAACAAGAGACAGTTTCCCATAGGTAAAACATTCAACCAGGGAAAAAGCGAAAAAAAAAAGGGAAAAAGGGGGGAAAAAAAAAAAAAAAGGGAAAAAAGGCAACCAATCTTCAGTGCCAGGGCATAGGACGGGCAGATACAGGTGTGAGCCTTAATATCTTGTGACAATCCTGGGCTGCAGCTGTCCTCCAGGAAATGAGAGGGTGGCACCTGATGGGCACTGTTCCCTAAAGAATTGATTTTTTTTTTTTCTCCTGGCTACCACTGACTTTGTGTCATCATCTCCCTTCCTCCCCATGTCCTGCCTGCTTTTTAGGTTTTCTTTTGTAATGTTGCCTTGTTGAACCTGGATGGCTGCAGGCTACTTTAAAAATATTTTTAATTGGGTTGTTTAGCATAACGTCACAGAACTACCTTTTCAGATAAGAAATAGAATATATTTTAACAGATTTCATCTCCCTTATCTTGTTTTCATTCCCTGACCAGCAGTGCATTGCAGAAAAGATGTCACAAGATTACTGACTGCGTCCCTCAGACACTTTCAATGTTTTGTTGGGTTTTGATTTATTTTCCCTTATTTTCCTCTGTCCTATGTGACTTTCTTTTCCTTCCTCTTCTCATTTTACTGTTTCCTTTGATTTTTCTGTCTTCTATATTCTTTTCTTTTGTCTTGAGCTGCAGCTGCCCCGCAATACCCCAAGTCCTTCCAGCCGCTTTTGTTTTTCTAATTGTAGAATCATAGAATTGTCAGGGTTGGAAGGGACCTTAAAGATCCTCCGGTTCCAACCCCCCTGCCATGGGCAGGGACACCTCCCACTAGAGCGGGCTGCTCAAAAAAGCAGGAGAGATGATTGTCCCGTGGTCATATGTTGGGAAGCAAGAAGGAAGCCAGGAGCCCGAGGTGGGCAACCCAGCTGAGGACTGAGGGACAACAGCCTTGAGAAATCGATGTGCTGTGACTGTAACTCAGAAACATAGCCAAAAATTATAACCAGAGAAACTATCAGGGCTGAGGGTAAAAATTTCCGTGCCTCCTGGACTCCTCCTTCCCTTAAGAGTCTTTCAAATTGAGTTAAATCCTGTAGCCCTCAGACAGGCAACTTTCCCCCTGACAGCTTTTCAGTACCCTTCTCGTGCACCTCTAGAAGGATGCATCAGACCCTGTTTCCACGAGGAAGAAATGATTTATTCCACACGGATGCACCAGATGGACACAGAGATCTCCAAAGATGTCCCTTCCAACACCCGGCCTCTGGTTTGTTTGAGGCAACCACAGTAATGAAAATAAATGCCTCAGGCCTGACAGAGAGCAGGCGTTTGATTATATTAACAGTTAGAGCTTCCCAGCCAAAAGTGGTAGCAAATAGCCATCTGAGATGTTGAATAACAAGCCCATGTATTCTGGCACAAATTGCCATCTGTGGCTTGCTCACTGCGGGTTCAGTCTTCGAAGGCACCGAGTGCCTTAACCTGGATCCAGCAAAGCAGGGCAGTGAGGGGTTAGCTTTAAATACCTGGCGTAGCAGAGAAGCCCAAGAAACAATTCAGATAATGAACATTAAGGCTGTGTTTAACTACTTTGCTACAATGAAGGCAGAAAATTCAACTGAACATTTAATATATACCTATGAGCATTTAATAAAGATGTGAACGAGCACCTCTTTTAAGTCAAGCAAGTGATGAGTAGCTTCAAATTTGCACTATTAGGTATAATATCCTGCAGCAGACACAGACAGCCTGGATTGCTTTACAACAGTATTTAAACATGAAGCAATAAAATGATGGTAACTGGGAGAAAAGATTGGACAGGAATGTCTAACATGATTATTTTAACAGATCCCACAAGTCACGTTTCTTCTGACTTCGTGTTTCTGAGGCTCACAAGCTCCACGTAAACATTTGCTCTGCACACCAACGTCATTGAAGAAATGTCTGTTCTGAAACACAAAATCCTTGAGGTCTCAGAGGTCACTGCCCAGGTGGTTAAGTTCTCTTCACAGGAGGTACCTTTATGTGGAAATGTTTCGTCTAAAGGCATTGTTGATAAATAGAGGAAAAAGCCAGAAATCACCAGCTCCTTACGTCTAAACTACCTGCCCAGCCTGCAAGTACCATTTTCATTTCAGCATCAGCATACAGAGGATTTGCTTTATGGTTTCACAGAAGCCATACACGAGATTAAACCATATGGCCAGTATTTTCAATCTTATTTCCCCCTTTCTTTAAGTTTCAGATGCTGCTTCCCAGAGTTTTAGCCTGTATTAAATAAGAAGATAAAAGAAAGAAACTCAGCACTAAGACTTCATGGTTGTTTAATGAAAAGATCAAAAATGTAGACTAAATAAGCCTTTCAGAAGGCAACAGGAGATACAAATAAAAGAATATTTTAATTTTTTTATAAACTAGTAATAATTTAGGAAGCTTAATTTGTGATTTAATGGTGGGTGTTTGCCATGCAATTGGTAAGCACCTGCTCCATCCGAAATCCTGCTGGATCTTTTGACTTTCTAACTTAGTAAGTACATAAACAAGTGCATTCCTAAACCAGAGCTGCTGGCAGGAAATATCCCAGCAAGACTGAATTTTAAGGTAATTGCTCTCCAAACTTCTCCAACAAAATTCCCTGGTCTACTTGCCCACACTGCTATACTGAAACAAGTTGTGTATTAGAAAGAAAGGCCATTGTAGATGATATTGATTATTTTTTCAAGCACTGAAGAGGGATTTGCAAGCAACTTCCAATAGTTTCAATACTGAAAAAGTGACCTGGCTCTTTGTATTTCCAGTGTGTTCCAGCCCAGGGAGAGCTGATCCAGCAGAGCTGGGCACAGGAGGGCTGGCAGCTGAATTATCCAGCCATGCAACCCATGAAATCTTCCTTTGGCTGCTGCAACGGGCTGAAGTCCCCGTGGCCCACTGCTAAATCCACAGGAAATACAGGACTGTCTTGTGCATCAGAACACCTTTGGGGTTCCTTTGTACCAACTAATATATTTACAGTACTTTCATTAGAAAGACTTGGACAACCTGACCCATTGGGCTGTATATAACTTCAGTCACTTAGTTTGGTTTTATGAACTTCCTGCACTCATCAGGCTCTTGATTGTCTTCTGCTACTTCACTGTGTGCTTTATGGTGTCGTTAAGAGAACTTAAAGTAAGACCTACTAACTTTGATGTCTCTCTCTGGTTTTATATTTAAATTTCCTAGAAATAAATAAATGTTTACTTCCTTTGAAATGTTGAGAAGATGCCTTGAGGCAGACTATGGGACAAAGATTTTCTTAGTGATAAATAAATACCACAGCAACTATGCTGCATCTTTGTCATATCAGCAGGCAGATAGATGGGAGCAGGAAATGCTGGCCCTGCAGTTTCTCCTGATCCTACAGGGAGGGCACTCAGCACAATTTCATTCTTTCTGTGCTGTTGGTTTTTGTTTCGTTTTGTTTTTTTTAATAAATGACCTCCAGTTCCAGATGTCTATAAAAATGAGAGCATCTGAGTAATTCAGTACTCCCAAGTACTAGCACTGTGTAAGCAGAACAGATGGCCAGTCCTACAGCCTTGGACGTACATTCTCCTGACGTGTGAGATGGAAACTGCAGCTCAGGAGAAGTGAGGCACTGGGCTTTTTATTAGCTTTAAAGGGTGACTGACATTCTGCTGGAAGACAGTCAGGCTATTTCTGGCTGCTCGTACCTCAAATGGAGAAGAACTTGTGGAAAGATGTGCAAACTATCATGATGCAGCCCACCACAGAAGGATGAAAGTCACTGTTCTAGACAGATTACAATTGAATCATATGTTTTTAATTTAATGTTGAAGGACATTTCTATCGGCATCGGCAATGAGTGGACACATTCTGCTCCATGGCAAACTCATCAATTGTCTCTGTACAACAAAGTGGTATTATACAAGTAGCAACAAATGATAATAAATATATAAAGAGATATTATGAGCTTCTTGCATCTAAATACCTAGATGTAGAACTGTAGATAGGTATACATATAAGGAAATGATATCTAGACAGGCAATCAGCCGCTGAAAGGTTTAGTGTCTTGGTATCACTCCTTAAATTCAAGCCCAGAGCCAAATCTTCTCTTAACTTTCCTATTATTGAAATAACAATGACAGAAAAATAAATTCAGCCCTGCCTTATCTTTGTGATTTACCATCTCTGATCACTAAGAGGTTTTTCACAAAACATCTCTGCAGAAAGAAATGCTAAGATGCACTCATTTATTCCATGATTAAGTAAAAATGTCTCTATTTCCAAGGTGGTTATATTATAAGAATAACCTAGTCTCTGCTGTACGACCAGAAGCACACACATCTGGAAAATGTTCATAAACTGAATGAGAATCAGATAAAAAGTTGCTTCCATGATATCAATATCTTCCTGTCCACAGAGCAGGGGTCAGCTGAGACCTTTGCAAAGATGCTGGGCTGCGTGAATAAAATCACCTATCTCAGGAGGCAGCTCAACTTGGCAGGGCAGGACTGTATGTGCTGTTGATGCTCCTTCTTGCTGCCTTTCACCCTGCATTTAACTTACATCTTCAGCTCACTGAAGTATTTAATTTCTCTGGGAAACTGTGTCACGTTCTCCACGTGAACTGGCCGTACCATGTACAGCTGGAGGCAGTCCAGTGTTTAGATGTGGAAAGAATAATATTTTTTTTTCCCTCAAATAACAAAGGTACTACAATATTTATCTTAATTCTTAAAAACACATTGCATTGATAATATAAAGTACTGCAGCAGGGTGACACAGTACCAGCAACTCCCTATTAACATTCTACCCGTCACGTTGGCCCAATTTCATTTAATAATCTAATGGGACTAAAAGGTGTGTTAAGTCACCTTGAGGCAGAGTGACAGCTACACAAATTCTCTGTACAAAACTCTGGATTCTAATTTCTGAAGTCTTCTGCTGGTTTTAACTCATATTCACTCTAAAAAGAGTGCACTTCAACTGAAAAGCTTTAGAAGTTAAGTTCCTGTATTTCCAGAAAGGATGACCCTAAATCACAGAACCACAGAAAAAGAATAAATCTTGCTCCAGTGCTCACATTAAAGTTATGCTGATATACTAAGGGAATGACTGATGCTGCATCTTGCCTCCCATATACAATACTTGGCAACAACACTCAGATGAATGTCTTCGAGGCTGGGAAAGTGAGGAGAGCACCCCTGAGAGTGCTTCCAGATACAGTCGCAACGTAGACTGGCAATAGAGCTGGGGTCACTTAATTTTATAAAGATCATTTACAACCCAGGCATTTCCCTGCCAGCTATTCCGTGTTCAGAAATGATGACATCTCTTCCTAGCTGCAATAATACATTACCCGAGCTGAGCCCTGCTCTGCAGACTCAGCGTGTTGCCGGCCCGCCTGTGCTGCTGAGAACACTCTGCAAACATCCTCCAGGGTCTGATCCTTTCCTAAGCTGGTACCAAAATTGCTGTTATTTTAGTGCAGGATAAAGCTCTAGTTTGGTGGTTATGGGCCCCCCAAGCAGCCTGCTATGCAAGGTGCCGCCCAACACCGCAAGATCACATCTTTACAAGCTGAACTGTTTTGGTATCTGTAGCCCAGGGGTGTAAAGAATATTGCAGTGTGTCTCCTGGAACAAGAGGAGAGCAATAAAGCTGACCAGAGAGCTGGAAAACATCACTGACAAGGAAAGAGTGGAACTGGGAATGTTTAGTCCAGACACTAGAAGTTATAACAGCCTCAAGCTACACAAGATGACTTTGCTGACTGCTCTTCTCTTTGCAGTACTCCATGTGCACCAGTGATGGGCAAGAGAGAGCGGGCTTGAATTGCAGAAGGGAGTCTGAAAATTAGGGAGGAAAACCAACAAATGCCTTTCTGCTGTAGGAGAGAGTTCAGCACGGGCAGCACAGGAATGGATCAACACAAGATGTTCTCAGTTTGCCATTACAGCAAGAGATGGGAAAAGGACAGCAATGGGATCAGCTTAGGCAAGTCCCTGTTAGACATGGGATAGAAAGAGTTGAAACCTGCTTTGGGATCAGGCTTACGTGGCCTCTAGAAATTCTTTCCCTCCCTGGTTTTTTATTACTGTGTGTTAAGTATAGCTGGAAGATTTCTGCAGTCCCTCTAGGCAAAGGGGATTCTGCTTCTGCTTGAAGGGAACAGTATTTCTCCCAAGGAAAGTCTCAGCCAGCACAGGGGATATGTGGGTTAACTATCCCTGTGTTCCTTAAGGAAGTAATTCATGGAAGGTGCAGCATTAAGTACCTTCTCCCCTGGTTTCCTTACAAAAATGGTTGTGGTAAAAGCAACCTGATACTCAGAGTCTGGGGGACGGTATAAAACTAAAATGATTTACAATATGACTTATCTCCTATTATTCCAGTCTCCAAATGATTTTCAGTCCCACCTGATGTTTATAAACCTCCACATCACACTGTCCTCCATCCTGATGAAAACAACTACAGTACATTTCCCCCCAGCATGTGTATTTTTTGCCAGTGTGTAGCTTATGATCTGGGTACTTGCCAGGCTGCTGGTGTTTCCAAATTATTCACGTTGCCTTTGTTCTGTTCCTCTGAGGTACTCTAGGCTGAAGTTGTAACCTAGGTATTTAATTTAGAATGTCATCCAAAGGAGAGGGAAAAAAAAAAAAGAAACAATTATTTTCTTCATTTGGAGCATGTCACTGGAGCAGACAATGTATTCTTGATCTACTTGCTTCTCTCTGTTTTACAATTTCATTATTTATTCTTGATATAATATATGAATAGACACAACCAAATCCAACGGGAGATTTATGACTAACTAATCACTGAGCAAACTTGCAGTGAGAGGAGTGGATGCTTTGGGTGACCACAAGCTAGTGGGATTGCTACAAGACCAGTGGGATCAGCTTTGTGCCCTGTTGCACACAGCAGCAGAGATGCTGTGGATCTCTCTGGTTATTAAACTCTCTCTGTACACACAGGCATAGAGACAGGAACTTCACAGCTCTGTTCATGGAGCAAGCTGAGGTTTCTCAGCTGATCTTTCACAATAGAGAGCTGTAAGGACAGAGCAGTATGGATGCTTGAAACAGCAGCACTGCTGGGAGATGGTCACACACCCAGGATTGTAAGGATTTAATTCTAGTATGCTGCAAGAATATGCATTTGAAAGGAAAAGCATTGGCTGAACCATGCTCTGCAGAAGCCTGTTGACAGGTAAGAGTGGCATAGTCAGGTATCAGATGGAATTATACTTAGAGTAAGCTGTAGCCACACAACCCCTCCATTCCAAGCCCCCAGTCAGTGCTGCCTGTGGATCTCCTGAGCTGGGCACCCTCAGAACTCCTCGGCACCGAAACAAAGTCTTTTATATTTCATTATAGCAGAGAACTGTCAGAAGCCCGTGTCGGAAGGCAAGGATTAGTTTCTGTTTGCTTAAAGAGCAGTCTGTTGCCCGTGTCAGGTATACAGAAAACCGATCCAGAGATCAGCTGCACACCCAACCCAGGGCAGCAGAAGTTAGCAAGGAACCTGATGACAGCTCGGTGCCCTGTGAGCACAGGCTGTAACTGAGCCCTTCGAGGAGTTAATGCTGCTGTCACCACTTCTCCTGTTCCCTGCCAGTGTTTCCTTGTACATCTGCTTTTCCTTCTTCCCTTAGATCTTACTCTCAGCTCTGAATTCAGACCAGAAATTGGTTTCTTTATGTCACTTACTGTAAGGGAGATATGACATTTGTACCAGTCTGCTGAACTTGTCAGAGTCATTTAATTCATACCAGATGACACATTTTTTAAATGAAGAAGTTACTGAATTTGTTTTAAAATTTAAAACCTGTGACCAATTTGTCCCGTGTCTAAAAGACAGACAGCTACAAAAGCCACGTAATAAAAAACACTAGGGAATTGAAAATTCCTCAAAATGGTTTTTGTTTTGATCGGTGCTGGATAACGTGGGTGCAGCCCAGGGTCCTAGAGGTGCTGGCTGTCACCTGTGGTGACCACAACGTTCTCAGAGCATCTCCAGAGAGGTCCCTGTTAGTGATGAGGCAAGAGGAGCACACCAAAAAGCATTATCTTCAACCTAGTGAAGCCCTAGGCTACTGCCAACTGTGGGGGAAAGGTGGAAATAACTTCTTCCACACATTTTTGGCAGCAGGGTGAGAAACGACTGGAACACAAAGTGAGACCATGTTCTGGACAAGAAAAGCTATCCAGAAGCACCAACAGTCACCTCCAGTTTCTCACTGGTCCTGAAGTCAGCAGTAATAGTCCTCAGTTGGCTTTACTGGGTTTATACTTTAAAAAACAGACATACTTGTAACACATATGCACATATGCAACATGTACCTTGCCACATAATCTCTTAGACTAAGGCTCGCATAACTCAAACTCCTTACAGTTAAACAAACATCACCTAACTATAATCTCTAAAATGTTGTGAGTATTTTGCTAAGGCAGCCTGTAGCTGCTGGACCCAGGCTCATGACAGTCTGAGAGATGGACAGAAGTACATGTTCCTTTTCATTCTTTTCAGACTCAAATATAATCCTGAAGATATTAAAATATTCATGATACTAAATATTTAAATTCTTCCACCCTGCTGGCCTGGATACTTCTACATTCACCAGAAAAAAAAACACAGAGGGAAAAGAAGAGAGGTCTAACATATGCAAAAAAAATATATAAAAAGCTAAACAGAAAAAAAATCTGTGTTCAGCAAATAGAGGTGAGTGTTTGGGCAATAACAGCTTTAGCTGAAGCATTCCTTGTGAAACAGAGATGAATACATTACAAAGCATGACAATAAGAAGTGACCTTTCTCCCTGTTCAGTGGCACACAGAGGACTAATGGTCTGGTTCAGCTCATTTTACAGACCCTTAAGAGTTATTTGTAAAATTCAGATTTGACTCTAGAGCTCTTCAGACTTCAGGGTCATCTAGTCATATGCTAGAGGCTTGCTGTATTTTATTAACAACATGTACTTTTCTTTCTTGGACTATCCAAAAGTGGGGATGGAAGGCATTAGTTTAACTCACAAATGGGCAAGGGGCCAGGCACATTTGGGCTTGGTGGGAGGATGGACAGGCTGAAAACATAAAGCTACAGAGGTGAGATTGAGTCCAAAACCACCTTCCCTTTAGATACTTATTAGACATCTTCTTATTAGAGATCTTCTATATAGATACTTATGAGACATCCAGATCCTCTCTCACACTTGATTTTTTTACTGGCCAGCCTTTATGTTTTCCAGGAGCACACAAGCCAGAATTATCCACAAACCCCCGAAAAGCATTGATGTTGGTATGCTGAATATAGAAAACACATGAGCAAACATCTTCCAGATATGTTATTAAAACTGAAGTCATAAAGTCTATCTGACTCTGAAAACAAAGAGACACAAAAAAGCCAAGAAAATCAAAGTCCAGTTTAACTTGGGCAGTTTGACTTTCAAATGCAAACCCAAAGCAGTCAAAACAAAAGCAGCATTTCTTTCCTTTCCAGCCACGTGAGTGATTCTGGATTAACACGTAGGTCGCATCTGAAAGACTTTCCTTCAAAGACCTTTGAATATAATTTTTTGTTCCTTATTTCCTTCTCTCAGTCTCTGTTCTATAATCCTGGGGTATATGAGGCACTTTAATCCTTTAGATCTCCAAGGTTTTATTCACCTCGACACAGCTGCAGCCACATCACCAGGTCATTTTATTGCAGTTCCAAACATCTGTACTATTACTCATGATGTTGTGATCAGCAACAAGAATCCAGGAAGAATTAATCGAGAGTAAGTTGTTTTCCAGAATGGTTTAGAAAGACAGTTCTTAGAATTTGAACTCATCGGGGACAAATCGCCCCGTTATGGAATTTCAGAGATCATTTCATTTTTAGGATTTTATATGAACCCTTGGAACTTTCATTACAAACTTTTACATCTAAATATTTAGTACTTTTAAGACCCATGAATTTTATGAAGCGTTTAGTGTACAAAATACATACAATCTTATAAACTATGTAAAAATACATAGACACAGTTCCTTCAAATATCATGGTCATTTCTTTTTTTCTTTGCACAGTGCTGTGGTGCCACGTGTTTCATGTTTGCACCTGTATAGCTTCAGAGTATGTTCCCAGTGTGAGCAAAGAGCTGGGACAAAGAGGGAGGACTGACCTGAACACTGTCCATGCCCACATGAAGCTTTTTATCCTTTGGCTTAATTTGATCTGCTGGAAAATGATTTTGCTTGGACCAGTAGGGCGTAGGCAGAAAACTGGCTTTTGCCAACCAACAGACTGATCTTTGACAAAGCTGATGGGATAAGTAGCATCCTGCAAAGCAGCCACATGCACATGTCCCAGCCTACTGGAGCGTGGTGACAGGAACCTGAACCACTGGCCATGGCTGTGTTTCTCAAGATGGATAGTTAGCATGAACATCACCCCAAAAAACAGGGGGAAACAAAGTTATTCTCACTCTTTGCATAAAAAAAAGAAGATTCCCACCCTTATACTTTGTGGTAAATTTGAACTGGGTGGTTCATGTGCATGTTTTAAAGTGAGAAATGCTCCACTACGAGGCACGTGGAAGGTGTGTCTCATTTCTACATCCCTGTTGGACCTTGGCATGGGGTGAAGAAGCAGAAGCTGGAAGAAGGCAATTTCTAGACAATAATCTCTCTTTAATTCCTTTTCTATCAAAGATAGGGTTTAGCTGACGAGCAGTCAGTTCATTCATGAGGACTTTCTACTCTGGTTTCAAAACCTTTCCACGCTCTGCCCCAGAGATGCTTAACAGAGGAAAGCAAAAGGGGTGAGGAGCCGTGTTACACAACTCTCTTTCCTCACCTTTCCTTAGGCACGATGCTTAATATGAGCACAATCTGCCAATGTCCTCCACATGACAGTGCTCATCTGCGTGGCCATATGATTGCTTAATCTGCCTGTTTCATAAGATAATTACTGAGTGAGACATTAATATTAGCCATAAGCCGTAGCCTCACAAACTGCAGTGGCTGCCCTTTTGCTAGCACATATAAAGTAGTCAAGCTCAGACATAATTTGCAGGGAACTTTGGACTTCTCACTGAACATGGAAGTTGAAAGGACAAAATTAGGACTGAGCCTGAAATCTGCTGCTTGTGAGCTCTGAGTCCACGGTCAGCACAACCCTTTTGATTGTTAGAACCAGACAAGCTGGTGTGAATAATCCATCAGCCATTTAAATAACTGCCCCTTGATTTCTCTAGCTAATAAAAAAGCATTAATTCTCTCAAAATAATTGTATTGCAATAGAAAATGTTGTGGAGTACGTTAAATCCCTTTACAGGGAATTATAACACTGAAATGTTATGCAGGAAATTAGTTCTGCATTTTGCAAATCAGTCCTGTAGAAATAAAGAGAAAAGTCCCCATTGCTGTTCAGTGAGAGCCCACAGATTTCTTAAAGGAGACAGAGCAGTGCTTTTGCCTCCTGCATTCCTCAAAGTCAGCTATGATACCTCGCTCATCGTTTGTGAGGTGTCCATACCCTACAGTGGGTATGCATATTTATTTACACACACACAAATGTGTTCAGTGCAAGTAATAAGAATTAAGAAAACAAAGTTATGCAGGATTACACAGTGCAGGTAAACAGCAATTCTTATAAAACATGCATGAAAGAGAACCATACAGAAAGGGCTGTGAGGAAATGTTCTATATACATCATCTTCTGCATATGCAGGGCATGAAAATAAAAAGCTTCTAAAATGACATAGTTACGAGTATTTTTCATATTCCTCTCAGTAAATAACTGATCTTTGCCAATGCAGGAAAAACACTTTAATTCCTAACAAACTGCTTCTTTCCCTGTTTTCTGTAGATATATTTTGTGACTGTTACCAAACCCCTGTGCTACTTCCCTGCAAGCCAAGCAGCTGTGATCCGACACCTCAGGATGCTGTCGCACTGACAGGGTGTGAAGGAAGCCCCAGCCTCAGGTTGCAGAGTTTTCAGGGGGCACAAAGGCAGGCAGGAGGGATGCCAGGGCAAGGCAGAAGAGCATCTGCTAGGCAAACAACACCAAACAGGCGGGTTCCAAAGCAAACATGATACCACTGATGGGCTCTTTGACGACACTTCTAAACCTCCTCTCCTGGAATGACTCTTTCCATGACTGAGTCACTAGTTTTAATGATCATCTCTTGCTGCTCATGACCCAAGAGAAGACCTTAACCAAACCATTGCTGTTTGATTAAGCCATTAATAAGTTATTTGACAGCAGGAGGACTGTATACTAAAAGGAGGATAAACAGCCTTTGGGAAGAGAGGAAAATGTCAGAGGAGAACAGTTCCAAAACCTGAACAAAACCAAGACTTGCCAATGAATAAAACTGTTCCTGTAATGACAAATATACAGAAGAGGATGTTTTAACAGGTGATAGAACTGACCCCAAATTTCTGACCTCTCCTCTAGTTGTTTGCCAAAGAGACAAGGGCTCTCCCTTGCCAGAGTAGGTAACTACCCGCTGCTGGCATAACCCAAGTATGGATAGTTTGGCTTAGTGGCTGACTGCCTCCCAAGAAACAACTTTTCCTTAAAAACAGTAAGATTAGCAACAGTGGCACCAAACTGGAAAAGGAGGAAGCAATGAAAGATAGGAAGATACCATCATAACAAGTAGAATCCTCTTTAGATGCTATCAGAGATGGCATTGAAGGCAGAAATACAGACAATAGAAGTTCACTCACAAGTGTGATGATGCCATCTATTTTGCAATAACATTATTTTGCACAAGTGAACAGTTTTAAAAAGTACATTAAATATACAGTTTAAGCAAAAGGTGTCAAAGCAATAAATTTTGACATCCCTGGCCTGACTCTGCTCACTTAAAGCTCTCTTAGCTGGTGTAATCCCATGGAATACAATAGCTTCGTTCTTGAGGGGATAAAATCAGATTCAGAAAAGAAGTTAAAACTGGAATTGATTCCAAAAAGTCACAACATAACCTGCTCCCCTGTGCAAGGTGTCAGACAAAGCCAGAAACTGGCAGAAATCATGGGTTTATATTTTTGCCTAGGCAAGAAGACAACTGAATAGGCAAAAATTAAAGTTCACGTTAATGAGTATTAGACAACATCATCTGAAATACTCCCAGAGAGGAATGACCATGAAATGAATATCTAAAATCCAGAAATGCCCAAGCAAAAAGTCGTGGTTCACTAATCTTCAATACATGCCCTCAATCTCCTCCAGCATGGGCCAGACATTCCAGCCTCTGCCACACCAAATGCATGAGTGGACTTACTTCTTACTTGGACAGGTATTCAAGCATTTATTAAACTAAATTCTAAATGCCAGGATATCGAGGGCACTGGAAGCTTATCCACTGAAGGAGGCTGAGAAAAAAAAGAAAGTATTTTGAAACGCTATCATTTCCACATCCAGCATTATTACAACACAAATGCTGCTCTGGAAGAACAATATGGAATAGAAGTTCAAGGAAGAGATACCAGGACCTTAAAAAAAAAATCACCCTTTTACAAGATCTGTGAAACTGCTTTTCTTAAATGAAGAATGTCAACTGTGGTTCTGCAGCTAGTTTGCATGAGAGTTCAGTCTCTGATCAGACTGCAGCTCAGCTATTCATGCAGCATGAATTCCTTACATCGAGTGTCTTACCTACCAGGAGAGAGAAAGGAAAAGTTCAGCAGTCAAGACAAATACTGGTGTCACTGGTGTGAACCCAGAGTATTTCCTGCTCCACTATGGAGAGAGTTTGAGAGGGGAGAAGTGCAACCTATACAGTAAAAAAGTTGGACTTCAGGGTGAGAGCTTCTGCACCAAATTTAAACATGCATTTTTTCTATATACATCAAAAGCAAACTTCCCTAATACCTGACTGCTTTAGCTTGTTTGGATCAAAGTCACTGTATATTGATTTACTCGGTGTACTGCACTTCTGTCTTGGAGAAGTGCAGCAGTACCAAGTTCTCCTCTTTTCATAAATACTACAAAGGCTTCTCCAAGACTTATTTTCTTTTTAGTTCTTTGTCGAGGAGCTCCTAGAGTTCCCTAGCAGAATTAGTCCCTTACATACCAGGTCTTGTGCAGACACTTACTGAGAGTTATAGATGATTTCCCCAAAGCTTTAACTCTAGAGAGAAGAAACATCCTCAGTCTACAGATGGGAAACTGAAGCACAAAGAGTTGGATTTTCATGTAAGTGCATGTCTTGGGGAGCAAGGGCCTTGGGAGGCAAAACTGAGGTTAAGCCCAACCTTGTTTATTTGATCTCCTCAGGTAACAAAGGAAAGCTATGGCATAGATTAAGCACTGAAGGATTAAAATTAGGTTTCCTTGAACCCACTCAACAAGACAAATAAACAGCATGGCAGGTAACAGCTTTAAGAAGGTGAAACTATGGGAATAGTCTCATGTGTTCTCAAAGCTAACCTACCCACAAATGAATTCAGCTTTTTCTTTCTCGTCTTTATCCGAAACAAATGCTACAAGGAATAGCAATAAAATCACTTTCCTGTCAATTATGTATTGAACTGTGAGGCAACTAACTGAGGAGGTTATGGTTTCTGCATAAAAATGATCAAACACAACAATAAAAAAAACTGCTGTGGAATTTTTTTTTTATGAGTAATGTCATGAAAATGTTAATAATAAGCCAACTGGTGCTTTTTCAGGGCTTTCTCATGAATACAGCTTCTCAAATGAGTTAGTCATGAGACTGTATTTTTGAAGAGTCCACATTGATATTAAATGATGATATAACTCTTGGTACAATCAAACGGATAGAAAAGGTCAATTTTCATCTTTAAGTCAGCCTAAACATACTCAAGCGTAGCTGAGTATATTTGGAGAAAAGAAGGAAAACAGTTGTGATATTGTGACATGTCCCCCAGAACCTCGTCCCATGAAGGGCATGATGAAGGACACTCCGGGCACATGCAGGGCAGGGAGGCTGGGCAATGGTCACGAGCACTTTGCTGTTGCTGTACCACTCGAAGGGCCATTAGTAAATCAGCATCCTGCATTCTGGGCTGACTCGCCAGCAGGAATTAAAAATTGATTTTTAATAACTTGAATTTAATGGAAGTACAAGGATATGGGAATCCTTGTGGAATCTCCAACCAGAAGAGTTTGCCTCTGATAATAAATGCGCTCCAGCTTCCCTGTACTCACACATAAAGTCAAAGCACTTCTTGAACAAACACTGTGATGCACATAACTTTTTTATTAGAGTTGTAAATGTAATGAAATTACCATCTTTTTAAAACAAGGTATTTTGAAGACTATTGAATCTTTTATTAAGGTGTGTGGCTTCTGACTACATAACTGCAATTGGCTCTTAATATAAAGACACCCTAGGAGAGACACATGGTGTGAATCTAACGGAACAAAGCTTCAGAAAAGCAAAGAATTATCACTGGAATTTATTATTGAAGGACGAGGTTCAAACATATAACCATCAGCCAATTAAGTCTACTGTAAATAGCTTCTGGAAGGGACTACAATTCAAAGGGCTCATTAGCTTAAGATGTGCTAATATCAGGCAAAGATTCCTTTACTGCCTGAAGTGAATTTACAGCTGAAGATACGAATTATCTTCCTCTCTACAGACTTTTCTGCATATGATCCACAGCTCAGCGTTACTTCACTGGAGCCTAAAACACTCAGCTTTGGCCTTGGCCTGAAAACATATGGTCCTTTCTCTTGAGTAAGTGCTGACAGATTTTGTTTGTCACGTCCATATGAACATTTTCTACTCACAATTAACAGGACTGCATCCAGTATGACTGCAATGAACAGAATAATCCTGGGACAGAGGTAAACAGGATCTGGCCCTTAAATTGTACCTATCAGGCACTTGGCCAGTCAATGATGATTAGAGGAATTGACTCGAGAGTCTCTCAATAAAACCAGAGACCCAATTTTTGCCTTGAAAATGGTTAATGTTTTCATAACGATACTGAAGTCCAAACAAACCCACAGTGCCTGGCTTAGTCTGTTGCATCTATTTCAAGGGTGAGCTTTCTGAGACAACAACCATCTGTTTGTCCTGTGTTTTTACCAAACAAGAGGGTGTTCAAGTCTATTCGTTGGATTCTTAAGCTCTGCTGCAACACCATTAATGATCAAGCAATAGCAAACACAGTCTTGTCTCGGATATGGGAGAGACTGTATTGATTTCTAGACAATATTCATGTAATAAACCACTGGGTCTTGCTGGAAATCACAGAGCCATAACATAGCAAAAACATCACAGAAAGGACATGGCAAGGTAGATGCACTACAGAGCTGGTTGTATTCCAATACCCTGAAACACTTCTTTTGAGTTGGAATATAAATTCTGAGATAATATCAGTTTATATTAAAATAATAACACTTCTGTAGCAGTAAAATAATTATGAACACAACTGGAGCATGAGTCTTGAATCTGCTAGTCCTTCCCAAGCCCTGCAGCCAGCCAAAACGTGCTGGAATATAAAGCTTCACAAAATTGTTTCTTAAAATTAAGATCTCATCCTAAAACCAAGAAAACATTATACCACTTTGGGGTCTTTTTCCAGTCACCTTTAATTCTTTCCTCCTCATATAATCAGTAATGAAGAACTTACAGTCCCAGCTATGCCCTCTGTCCCTTTCAGCTCTCACTCCTCACTGAACTCTGCCTGAACTTAGTGACCAATTCTGTAGACGATGCACAAAAAGGCAGGTGCTGTTGCTGCTTTTCCCCTGGCAGGATTGCTTCCCCGGAGCTGGAGCAGAGCAGCATCGCCAGGACCAGCAGCAGTTCTGCCTCTGAGTTCAAGTAAGGAATCGTAGGGGTGCTGAATACAGCAGCACAATTTTTCCCTTAGTCATTGTTCAGAGTAGACTGTGCTTTCAGCTGATGCCCTCTGCTAATCTCCTGTTTAGATCACATCACCACGAGCACTCTCCCTGGTTTTATCTGCTGGTGCATTTACAGATGAACGAAGTATCTGCATTGATTTTACAAGCTTTTGCAGCAGCGTGTGATCAGCAGGGCTGTGGAGACAAGCAATAACACACTGTACTGTCACCTAACAAATAAAAAGGTGCCCAACATTGCCCGGACCCATCAACTTGGACCGACACACCGGGACAACTCCTGAAAGCAAACCAAGCTGCTGAAAGTTGCTCTGAAAAGGACAGTTGCTGCAGTAGTGGTACAAAACAGCAGCGCCAACAAACCACAGCAGAAATCAGAAAACTCATTAGGTATATGATTGGGAACCGGGGAGTAGAAGGAGCCCAGCAAGAATGATATGAGGGAGAGCTTAACGATACTTCTGCTGCCTGTATTACTTTACGAGCTTATGACAATTTGGGTTTTATCATTCTCATCAAAATCTTTTCCTATTTCTAATCCCTTCCGCAGATTAAATATGGCTAGAAGGAAAATTAACACCCGTGCACAAAGCCTGGACTCATCCACTGAGTTCAGTTATCTATGCCAGGTCATTTGGGTTGAAAGACTGCCCCTTTTGGCCAGCTATATAGCCAGGAGAGGACAGGCACCAGTCCTTTCTGAGATCTCTATCACCCTCTGAGGAGGTTCTTATTTCCTGCTATCCAAATGAATAGAGTGGAATGAATACATTTCAAATTAGACTCCTTCGTTAAGCGAGGTGGATCTATGCCAAGCACTGCCATTTACTTCAGTCCTTCTACAACGCTGTTCAAAGAAGGGAAGTTGTGCACAGAATTCGTCCTGGGCACAGACTGGGAACCAAATGTTTGCACTCATGTAAAACTACCAGGGACTTCAAGTTTCTGCAGCCCATGTCTAAACTGAGGAATTCTTACTGAGGGTAAAACCACTTCAAATTATGATGATCATTTCTGCTTAGCACGAGAAAAAGGGTGCACGGAGACACGTTTATTTATGTTTTCCTGTGTGAACTGGTTAAAACGAACTACAGAATTCTGACTTGAATACATGAAAAAAATTTTACAGCTACAATGAGCCTTCAAATTCTCTTTTCTCTCTCGCTCGCTGCCATACATTTATATGTAACACAACTGCCTCCTCATTTCCCAAGCAAGCAATAGGAGACCAAGTGGTAATTAAGTTACCTCACTTAAACATCAGGTGTATTTTGAACCACAGTAATATCTCAGCATCTCACATACCTTTCATGTCCTGTTGTTTAATTATCAAAGGAGCAATGAAAAGGAGCACGGGAATGAGGTGTAGATGAATATGAATTATTGAAAGGGACTAGGAAGAAAGCGCTGCAGAAACAGGGGGATCTGTCATTTAAGCTCCACATCAGAGGTTTCAAAGCACAAATGAGAGCAGTGAATGTGGAAAGGCTCTGGCTGGTGTTTGTACTGCTTAACAGGGAGTAGGGGGTGCTTGAGTTCCAGCTCAGCTTACCTCTCTGCAGCGTGGCAGGTCCCATACTGGGGGGCTGCCCAACAGGACCCAGCATGTGCAGCCAGCTTCTGCATGGCTCCCTGCTCTCACTGCAGCTTCAGGAGACACCTCAGTGAAGGACTGAGGGATGCTGGCATTTTTCAACACCTCCTCTCTGTCTGGTCAGCCCTTCAGGGCCATTACTTCTACAGTTTACTGCACTGTATCTTGCCCTTACTTGATCAAAGGGTAAAAATCATTCTCTCAAACAACATTCTCTCCTGCTTACACCAAGGGCTCGCACTCATCCAGACCAGCTGCTGATCTTTTTCTTTGAGACATTTCTGTGGTCTAGCTCAAGAATTCTGACCAACGTTTTGGGTCTTCACCTGAACACTCAAAGCAGTATTTCCTCACACTTCGTGTTAACACCCATTCAGCACCGGGGGATGGTTGTCATGTCACTGATAATCTTTCAAGTTCTTATTTTCCTTTTTTTCTTCCTTCTTTTTTTGGATAATCTTTCAAATTCTTATTTTCTTTTTTTTTTTTTTCTCCTTTTTTTTTCATAAGACAAAAATTCCATGTCTTTAAATGACTTTTCCAACCCCACTCCTTTCAAATTCTGCAAATCTTTTTCAAACAGTGAAATCCAAAGCCACAGGAACTGAAAACTGAACACTACTTCCATTTAATCCATGATCCATAGCATCAGCTTTTTAAATATCTCTGCGAGCACCTTTTGATTAGTTTGGTGGATGGACTACATGAACGGAGCAATTTTATGTTTTGCTTCATGCTACTCCATCATATTATAAAACCAAACAGCATTTCTGCTTTCCAGGCACTTGCTTTTCATTGCATTCATCTCTCTTCTACTTTATGGCTGGTTTGCTTTAGATTAGTTCCCTACAGTGGACATATTAGTCTGCTTTCTAACTCCAGTTCCTCAGACCAATTTTATTAATGCCTACCATTTTCTCTAATCTCTCTAGCTCCACCTCCATCTCTCTATCTATCCTGACAGGCATTTCCCTTGATTTTATCATTAATTAATGCATCTTTGTAGTGTTTCCAACAAAAGCTGGGTTATAAACACGACTCACACACCCATTCTTGCCCAGACAGTCACTCACAGCATTCCCAAATCAGTGTGCTGGTCATTTTACCATTGTAGTCAATCAAACACTTTCTGATTAATTTTCCCCTCCAGTCTTCCAGCTCACAGCTGATAAATCCTCCTGACTTTGTAGGACAGGAGGTAAGGAATACAGATTGAGAATAGAGTGATCAGTTTGCAAAAGGTAACGGCCCAGAACGTCAGCTTTGGGCAGGGAAGCTCATAAGGGGCACTTACTCCTTCCTAATCCTGGTGCCGTTGGATGAATCCTGGTGCCGTTGGATGCTAAGCCAGCTCTCTAGTTCCTCAAAGCAATTCAAAAGTTCCTCTACATGAAAGGCTGACAAAGCAGCCAGAGATCAGGGAAAAGTGGAAAAGACTTTCCTGTTGACAGCAGGATGGGAACTTGAGCTGCCTCTTAGGTTTTGCAGCAGGGAAGCTTTCCACTGTTCAAGCCTTGCAGCCCTGTATGCTGAGAGGGGTCTGTCTGGCCCTGGGATGCTAATGGGAGTTTCCAAACGGACGGGGCAGGACTTGGTAGGAAGGAAAGGGCAAAACCCAAGGGCTTACTTTTGAAAATGGCTCTGCAGCTCTTAGTTTGCTTTTGAAATAGGAACCTGCAAAGAGCAGCTGTTGCCAGACAGACTGAAAGCTGGGTCTGACGAGGGGCTTTGAGGGAAGAGCTTGGGTTCTAACCTGATGGGGGACTTCTAAGAAATGTTCAGTGCTGGCCAAATAAAGTTGTCCGCAGAGCAGATGGTGAAACTCTCAGATCCAGCACAAGGAGGAAAAATTCCCTCCTTTCCTCAAAAAGGGAAAAATGGAACAGTTACTCGGAGCTCAGCGGATGGGGATCTTCCCACTGGTTTGCAAGCACACAGATCCTTTCTACTAGTTTCATACCACTACGATCAAATCATAGCAGCTTTGTATTTTAGCCAGAATAAGGCTAACATTTCATTGATTAAAATAGATACAGAGCTCAACGAGGAACTAGCTGAGTTACTAAGAAGAGCCTAAGGGTATTTCTTAACAACAGGGTAGTGCTATATGCACAACAATGTCATTTATAGATATTGATTTTTAACAGGAGGTCTCGAGACTTGAAAGAAATATAATTGGAATGATTCCTTTTTTTTATTATTATCTTTCATTTAATGCATCATAAATGAAGAACTGGATTTGTATGGTAATTCATTTGACCAGTATGGTATTAAAAAAGAAAGATGAAGTAATCAATCTCACCAGTAATAACCATCAAAAAAATTCTCAGACCTTCCTTCACTAGTTTTTTGAGAAATAAATCCTGTCAGGAGAGGGGGGAAAAACCCAACAAGATTCAGTATTCAAACTCAGCTCACCTGCTTAGCAATTCCCATTTCATCTAGCAGTTCGTCACAGTAGCTAATGTAATTTTAATGCTGTTTCTGCTTTCCATTTGAAAACTGAAAGCATTGCCATTATTTTATTCTCGAGCTACATATCTTCAGATAATCAGTCTTACTACGAACATACTCACCTACTAAACAACAGTTTTCTCCAGCATCAACTTCTTAATACCTCCTGTCCTTCTCCCCCACCAGAAGCTTGCTGTCATATCTTAGTATTACAAACAGCACTCTCCTTACAAGACCATGGTAGTTATATATATATTTTTTTTTGATTTCTGACTAGGAAATCAAGGCACAGAGGTATTAAGTGATCTGCCTGGGATGACAAAGAAAGATTGTTACAACGGGAAGAGATAAACAAAGGACTTCTGGGTTGTAACCACAATAGTACCTTTTCTCTTTCAGTACTGCAGGGTGCATGGCAGATACTTTAGTGTGCACCATAAGCCAAGTGTGTGTCTGTGTACACAGATGGATACCCACTACCCTGGGGTCTCTAACACCAATGGTACTTACAGACGTACGTACCCCCGAGTGAATGTAACAACGGTGTTCAGGCTACTTGAAACATCTGGTTAATGTTTCTTGAGTTTTTCTCCCGAGCAACTTTGCAACACCTTCTTCTGCACAGTTCCCTCTTCAAATTCTGAAATGGGTGTTATTTTTCTCTAATGTGTGGTGTGGCACAGATAGAATTTCTCTGTCACCTCTCCCTGTGCAGATACAGCTTCTCTTTGAACCAAAGCTTTCTCTTTCTTAATCATGTCTCTTGATACCAACAGTAAAAATGCATGAAAATGGTAAAACCCCCCCAACCTTGTCACTGAAATGGCAGTTGAATACCAGGTTTTAGAGAGTCTTTAGATATAGTAGAAGTTTTACCTGCATAGCTGCACCCAACTGGGTATTTGTGGTATTTCAATGATTCTGAGATGGATCACTGAAACGACTCTTTTAACACCAGTCATGAAAATGCTGCAATTTATAGATGCTCTGGAATTTCAAAATGAAAAGCACTTTGTAAGAAAAATATTTATATTATTTCCAATTTTTATCTCACCAAAGGTTTTATGTTGTGTGGATGGTTTCAGCTTTGATAGAAATATCAAAGTGCACAATCCAAATCTGTCTGCAGACTAGGAGAGAAAATGGAAGTTTATACTCTTGAAGAAAACTTCCATTTATCAGCAACAGCCTCATGCTGATTATCACCGGGGACTGTTCTAATTTACTCTGCTTCTAGGCTCTCAGGGAGGTCAAAAATGCATACCAAATTTTTTTCCTGATGTGCATGCTGTTAGACAGATGTGCCTTTGGTTCCCAGGATTGGAAGGTTGCACGTGTTGCCCACAAGAAGTTTGGGCATCTCCTAATCACTCCTCTGCCAATCAGCACCCAGAGATGGTTGAAAAACTCCTTCCTCAAATGCTCAACTCGTGCGTGGTGCTCGGGGTGAGACTGGTGGCCAGAACCACAATCAGGAGGGAATTATTCTCCAGATCACATTATGAAGGACTTGGAGATTGTCCTCCTCTAAAGCGTGACTCTCAAATTACCTGTGCACGTCTCACTTAATCTCCTGCTACGTGGACTGGTAACAGCACTCATCTCTAAGCCATGGCATTCAGCTCCTTGTTTCCTCGGCCCGCGCCACGCAGCATTTTAATATCCTAAACCCTTTTAAAGCTCAGTGATTCCAGCCCTTATGCAAAATTCATTGGGATCGACATGGAAATGTTTATCCATTTGAAGTTAGTTTCCTCAGGTACTGTCCATTAACAGGTATCATTTTCTAGCAAGCCCAGACAAAATCAGCACAGAAAAATTTGGGAACCTTATCTCAAGTTAAACCCTAGGTTCAGTCTTCACGCACGGAGAAGAGCGAAAGGACACAGTCATTTGTGCATGACCCTTATTTTACATTTCCATAGCAAAGAAATGCTCTCAAACGAGCTCTTATTCATTCTCTTTAGAGGTATTTCTCCTACTGCGAAGTGGCCCTGCTTGGCTTCCATCAAATTCCACAGAGAAAAAAAAGAAACAACTTTTACAAAGACAGGGATGGAGATAAGGAATAAAACACTGCCATCAAGATGTGACTCAGTCCTCCAGACAGTTTGTGGCACATCAGGAGCATGGATCATGACTGGGGGTTTTAGAGGCTGGGATGAACTAACAATATATTATGAAAGTGCTGAACAAATCCCAGGCACCCACTGCCTGATTTACCACATGTTTCTGGGTGACTGCAGCATTATTCTACCAGAATCAATAATGCTGCAACTTGGTAAGACTTGAATAATGAAGAGGTGAATCAAGCCCTTCACTGTCAATTTAATTATCCATACAGACGAGGAATTTGGCAAGAAAAGGTATTTCTATTGCTCCATAAAGACAAATTATGAGGAAATAAAGAGGAACATGAAGCTAACGTTGCTGAACTGAATAAAAAGCTGGCATAAATCCTGAAAGTTTACCTTGCAATATATAATGTCATAATTAAAGTAAGAAAAAAAAGGCTAAGCTGTTCTTTAACCCCAATGAGTAATAGAAGATGAGTAGTATAAAGATGTTGAATTTCCATGTAACAGGGCTATCTAAATCCAATTACTTCCAGAAGTGTTAGCCACCTGTGAATGTAATGGAAGCATTTCAACTAATTCTTGAGTGTTAAAATTCTCCTTTCAATCCCATGGCAATTATTTTGCAAATAAATGAAAAATCGTTCTCTTTACCATAAGAGTTCACATGGCACAAACATAAAGAACCTGGGAGAGACTAGGGCTAGACACTGGCTGAGGCTTCACAAAGAATTAGCCCACGCAGCCAAAGACCATACACTCGAAACAGCATCCAATAATTGTGTGATGAAATTACACCAACTGTAGATTCAGCACTGGGCTAATTTCTAAGCCAATGAATGAAGACAGCAGAGGTTTTTTAAATTATTTTCTTGCATTCTTATTTTCTCCTCTTTTTCACTGTGTTCATATTTCCTTAAACAATTATTTTCGACTTACGCTTTTGTTTTCTCTCTGACTGTAAGAGCCTGAAATGTGTCTTCTGTTAGAGATGCCAGGTAATTACCTTTGTATTCCATTTAAGCATTACAAAATGCCCAGTTGGGAAGGAAGGAAGATTGACAAAAGTGCCTTTACTAAATTACATGCCTGCAGAATGATTGGAAGACCTGCAAGCACATACAATTTCAGAGTGTACCCTCTACCCCTTTGTGAGATTGCCCATTGTATACACACATCACTGGTCTTGAATATATATACATACACATACATATGTAATCAGAGTCTTGTCTTCAGCTCTTTTTTGCTGTTCTGACAGAGAAATATTGTCAGGTAAGTAGGGCGTGATCAACCCAGAAATGCAGGACCTAGAGCCTAGGCCACCCTTCTGGGGTTTCTCAGGATAAGAACATCTCCATAGGGTCACAAAGGGTCTGTGCAGCCCCCCCCCACACCATCTACCAAAAATCTAGGGAAAACCAGAATGGGCAAGCATCTACCTTGTGGTATTTCCACTAAAAATATCTCCCTGATACCCAGCAATATGTGGGGTACTGATTTTTCCATGCCAGATGTTGGATCTATCTGGTGGATCTTCCTTGCATAAATTTGCTGGGTCCTTTTCTGTATACTTTACACTTTTGGCTGCCACAACTTCTTGTGCCAATAAATTATGCAGTTTTATTATGCGCTTGGTGAAAAAAATACAAGAATTGCCTGCTACTTCTGTATATCTATATTCTGTATGTATCTGCTGCTATACAGATATTCTGGCATAATTGCAGAGAACAAAACAGAGGAGATAAAATTGCAGGTAAGCAAACTATTAAAGCCAGTGACATTCACTGGCTTTCCCATTTTCTACAGCATTTAACTATAATCAATATGTAAATACTAGCCCTTCAAATGATTTCATTATTGAGCTAAGAAAACTCTGTTCACTGGAATGGATGTCTCCTACCAGACTCTTCTCTGCGTGTCACAGGGACACGATGATAACGGCACCGTCACGCCCGCAAGCTTTCAAGCCAGCCTAGTTGATCTCTGCTGTGTGTGTCTGGATTTGAATTCAGTAGGAGTTACACCATCAATTACCACACAGCCTAGACTGAGGCTTTAACCGTAGTTCACATGGGGCTAGGCTTAGTCCAGCTGAGAGAGCTGTAGAGCAGAGTGCCATTGCTTTATTCCTGGAGCCATCTGGGGAAGAACTGCCTCTCCTGCTCAGCTTTCTTCTCAGCAGTAGCATGTTGCCCTCGTGGTACAAAGGGGATGTGAGAGGCAGCTATAAAATGAATTACAGGAGAATGGCAAAACAACGAAAGGGGGGAAACGAAAGGGAGGAGACAGGAATGTCATTTGTGTCAACAAATAAATGAAGCATATGGAAGCTGCATTTAAGGCATAAGGGGCATGTAAAAGAAGTTGATACGACCAGATGGCTCAGGAACAAGGAGAGAGCAATTCCAGAAACTGTAAGGAAAACAGAGAACAAGAAAAGACAATACAGATTATGAGCTTCATCCTGCATAACGCAAATCCAAAGGGAATTTATCAGGATGACTACAGCAGTAGTTGTGAAATGCGAAGAAAAAAAGGGATCAAAACCCAAGTCATCAGGAGTTTGAATTGAGCCAGGAAATATCCCTCTCCCACCTGGGGAGAGATTTCAGTTTGTGGTGTCAGGATTAATAGTTTTAGATTCTCCACTGCTAAGGAGAATCTCAGACAGATGTGGTAGGAGAGTCCAGAGGAACAGAAGGCAAATGCTGGCCAGAGTGGAAGGAGAGCTTTGGGGATCAGCTACATGTTTAAGATCTTCAGAGCTGGGTTCAGGGCCTGGCTTCCTCAGCCACCAAATGAAGTTCTCTTGTCTATGCCTTTATATCCCCTTAATACAATTAAGATAGAAACATTTCCATTCTTTCACTGTCTCATTTCTGAAGACAGATGACTCTTACCGACTGAATGACAGATACTTGTATGCTCCTGGGTGGCAATGAGGTCCTGGTCTAACTACAGACACTGCTGTGTGTCCCAGCAAAGCAAATATTAGGGTGCCTAGTACTGGAAGTGAAGTCTTAAACATTAGAATACATGTATTTCTTGATAAATAGATATAATGCTTAAATTAATCAAATATGCACAATGTTTACTGACTGTTTTGGATTTATTCATCTTCTCATCCTCTGGTTTCAGAAATATAACCTTTATCAACATCACACAAGGGCTTTCTGAGGTAAGAAGGAAATGCTAATTGGTTTTAGCCTTTGTGAAACAACCATCCAAAGTTAATTAGGATAGGTTTGCTTTTTCTTTGCAAAATTAATCCGTATGGAAGACTGATAGGCAGAACAAACTGCATCTCACACAAAGAGGGTAGGATTTAAGTGATTTTGAGCTATGCTCCCAGAACTCAGTTGCCTTCAGGCATCTATTTGGTCTTTCTCTGTGGATGGCATAATTAGGACTTGAGTGAAAACCCCAGTGGTGAAACCTGATAAGAAGTTAATCTTCTGGGCAGCACATGGGCCAAGAGAGGTGTTCCAGAAAGTCCAGTTAGCAAAGGCTTCCCATGCTGGGCTGTGCCATAGCATTGCTCAGCTCTGATAAACAGCTGCAGCATCCCCTTCCAAAGTGCATTGGCCCAGCAGCACCCGAGTCCCACAGACATTAGCACAGAGCAAGCCAAGGGCACTGCCTGCACTTGTACTGCTGTGAGACCAGCAGAAAAGCAGCTCTGGGACCCAAGCTCATAACCACTTCTCCACATGACCTTCATTCTCAGTGGGGCGTGGAAATCCTACAGATTCACACCCCTCTCTAGGAAGAAGGTTCAGGTGCAGTGCTTGCAGCCACACTGGCTAAAGACATAAGCTAAGGCATTTCTCACTGCACTTGGGAGTACCACGGAGGTTACTTGTCCAGTGGATCTGATCGTACATTTCTTGAACCCTGAGTGAGGCCAAGCCAGGAGAATATCTGAGGGGTCTAATCTAATTTGCCATCCCAAATTTAGACTGAGGCAGCCCGAGACCTGCTGGCAGTAGAGAACCCAAAAGCACTACAGCTCACCCCCCGACAGCCACGTGCGAGATAAATGAGGGAGAATTATGTTTGATTTCCCATCATCTCTAAAGAAGAAAGGAAAAAGTTCGTGGCTGTCGGAAAAAGCACTGCAGTTTTGGAAAAGAGAGTGCTCAGCACCTATTCTTTTCTTTTACAGGAGGAAAGCATTTCCCCAGTAGCCAAAGGAATGCTGAGGCCCGGCATCCATGGACCCAACAAACTCCCCTCGCCATCTAGGGATATCTAGGGGCAAACCCTGGGCTCAAGATGGGGATGCAGGACATGGAAACTGCCCCTGAGGAATTTAACTGGTGTCTCCAGAGCAAACAATTGTGGTATAACTACAGTGGAAGGAGTTAATAGACACTGAAATTGTTTTAGTAAGTAGGTTTGCCAGAATTAAACCTCATTAGTTGGAGACTGTCCTTGTACTCCATGTTCTTACCCAGTTGCTGCCTGCTGCCTGCTGAATAGACAGAGGGATGCTGGAGAGATTATTTCTAAGCCCTTCCCCCTTCCCTTTCCCCTCCTCTTCCAGGACCACACTGACAGTCCCAAGGGAAAACAGAGGAGAGACAGGGAGAGGGCAGGATCCACCAGCTCTCACTCAGCATATATCACCAGAAGCCCCAGGAGTCCAGGACTGGAGCTGCCACTTCGGACGCTCTCCTTTGCAAAGGATCTGTTCGTACAACATCTATTAGATGAACACATACGAATATTTTCCCCTTCAAGGAAAGGAAAGAAAGAGAAAGAAGACCGCGATCCCCAGAGGGCTCCAGAGTGATTTTTCATGTAATCAATACTGTAAAACATCCCCAGGTCTCTCTGCTGGATTGTAACTCCGAGGAGAGCTGAGCAGTTTGCGGCATGTGCGCTTCAGCCACGGGGAAGGCAGGCACCGGGCAGCAGCCCGTGGCACGCTGGTGAGTAACTTCGGGGAAGTTTCCTTGCAATTTTTGCAGTTCACTGATCTGGGGCAATAAATGCCTTTGAATCTTTAGAAATGATGAAAAAAAAATCCAAACCAGGGGGTTGGTCCCGAAAGGGGGAAGTGAAGGTGTGTGCATGGGGGGAGTCTCTCAATTGCTTCCCCCCCTCCCCAGAGCTGATCAAATATTTTGCTTTCTGTCGGCGTGACAAAGTTTTCTCCAGGGTGGGCAGAGGCTGCCTGTATCCTCGCGGTAATTTGCAGCGACATGAGACTGCCTTGATAAGAATAATCATCATTTCTCCAGCACTTTAGCTCCTAAGGCACGTTCGAAACATCTCCTAGCTAATCCTTGCGATACGCCCGCGAGGCAGGCAAAGCAGGCGGGAGGGAGAGGGATGGCAATCGGAGCGTTCAACTTAAAGCAACTGGGAACTTTGCATCCAGCTGATGGCAGGTAATCGACCACTCGAACTCCAAGAACTATGAAGCAGCTTAGCTGAGTTCGGGTGCGTTTAAGGGTTTACAGCCAGAAGAAAGTGAAGCGACAGCCGCCAGAAGCCAGAAGGATCTGGCGATGAGGGAGATCTGCTCGGAGCAGAGAGCGATCTGCTCGCGTTTGGATCCGCAGGCACCCGAGGCTCTGCGATAGTTCTGAATGAGGCTCTGGCTCTGCTCTGTGTCTGTGTGTTGCCAGACAACCAATGAGGCTGCGAAGCGAAGCGCATTCACAGGCTGCAGATTGCAGGGAACAGCACCGAGGTGACTTTTCCCTACAAACACAGGCGCTCGTTAGTTTTGATATAGGAAAGTAGCCTGAAACACCTTTTCTCTTGCAATAACCTCTGCTATGTTTTCTCCTCCTTCCTACATCTTTCGGCTGACAGATAACCCTGCTCTGATGCTGTTTCGGATGTCCCAGTGAGAACTCTTAGAGATGCCTATTCTCTCCAGAGGCAGTGACCAAGACTATAGTAACATTAGCTACAATTCTTGTAATTCCTTGAGCCACCTCTTCCCCGTCTCCGTTGAAACCCCTTCTGTCAAAGGGGTTCATTACCAAAGAGCCAGGAGGATTTACCATCCTGATCAAGTCTCTGCAGTCGATCTAAAGACAGAGATCATGATAAATGTTGGAGGCATCAAGTACCTGCTACCTTGGAGTACTTTAGATGAATTTCCCCTGACCAGACTGAGCAAACTTAAGTTTTGCAGCAGCTATGAAGAAATAATTCAGCTGTGTGACGATTACGATGAAGACACCCATGAGTTCTTCTTTGACAGGAATCCCAGTGCTTTCGGGATGATTGTCAGCTTTCTGGCAGCAGGGAAGCTGATGCTCTTAAGAGACATGTGTGCCTTGTCTTTTCAGGAGGAGCTGAGGTACTGGGGGATTGAGGAATCCAACCTGGAGAACTGCTGCTTTCGGAAACTATTTCAAAAACTGCAGGACTTGGCCGAGGTACACAAAGAAGAGGAGCTTCGGAGGAGCAAAGAAGCTGCCTGTGTCCTGGATGAGAAAACCAAATTTGGACAGTTCATGAACAAACTCAGAGATATGGTAGATAATCCCCAGTCAGGACTCCCAGGCAAAGTCTTTGCTTGTCTTTCCATTCTCTTTGTGGCCACCACAGCTATAAGCCTTTGTGTTAGCACAATGCCAGACCTAAGAGCTGAAGAAGACAGGGTAAGTCCTTTTTAACTGGTCTCACTACACAATTAAAAGAAATTTGTCTGTCTTGCTAGGCATACATCATTAAAAAGAAAAAATGATACAGAAAATCCTCAGGGATGGTCCACCAGTGTCGCTGGTAATGAAATGGTCTAGAACAGAAAATGCTGAAATTGGTTCTATCATTTTCAAAGTGATAATGAAGAATAATGTGAACAAAGTATTTTACTAATTGTTAGCCAAAATACAGGAAAGACCTTCTGGAAAGAATAGATATTGGAGCTCTCTAATACAGCACTGTGTTTCCTTCTTAAGAAGCAGTTCCTAGTGCAAGTTACATTCACTTGTTAGCACTCAAACTGACATTCTGGAGTTCCCTCTTCAACGTGTTTCACCCTCTGCTTACGAGCAATCTCTCGTTTGGGCTCATCAGCTAAAGAAATATTTCCCTCTGGCATCTTTGCTTTTGGATATCCTCCCTTGCTATAACACAGTCAGATCTTTAAAGAGGAAGAAATAGCCATTCATTTTTCTAATGATATAATATTACATTTCAATAGCTGTGTAAAGATTAAAGGATGAGAGAGAGATGAAGTGGTTTCGCAGATACTGATGCTTAAAAGCTGTGCCTCCAAAAATCATAATTCCATGCTAATAGAATTCTGCATTTGCCCACATATATATGTACATGGTGTAGGAGTAATGCCACATACCAGCTAAACTGCTAAGTGCATGTAAACCCTTTTCAAGTAAGTAATCCACACTACTTCAGGGCAAATAAATCAAGCCTGTATCACACAGGAGGGACCTTCACTATAACGCTGTTGTGAGTATTTCAGCATTTAAGATCTTTGCTATTCTAATAAGAAAACAGGAAAGTATCAATGTAAAGTCATTTCAGATGTAGTAATGTCCAAATTAATCAAACAACCCTGACTCATCTCTTTTAACGAATCCTGCACTTCATTTGCAAACTGCCCTTCCAGAAGTGCTGAGGAAAACCAGGGCAGCTGAACTCCCTGTCCCAGCCACTGCTGAAGGGTGAGACACTCCTCAGGGGATTGTGTATTGATGGACCAAGTGATTTTTACATTTGTAGCACAGCACAGTGTGCAGAACACAGAAATCTGCACACATTTTATTTTTCAAGCAGTAAGTCAAAGCAGCACAGTCACGGCGAAGGTTAAGTCATGGCATTTGATGCCTCTGAATAAAACTAAGGACAGCACAGAAGGCTGAAATTTAAGATCATTTCCTGTCCCATTTAACCCCTTGATAATGAACTTACATTTCCACAGGGAGACTATTGCCTTTCAGTAATAAGTCTGGTGCTCTTGCAGCCTTCCACAGCTATTACTTTTGGCAGGAAAAACTGTAACGCTGTTCCAATGCTTCTTCCAGGGAAGTGCTTTAAATATAGAACATCCTTCTTACAGCTAGATGTAAAAACATTACAAACTGCTCTAGCAAGTGCTTCACACTAACTTTGCTAATGGAAGTAGCCCGATGCATTTCATCTTAATTTCCCAACCACTGCAGAAAAAGCTTTTATAAATACTTTTCATGCAAAAGAACAAGACATAATGTTTCAGAGCTCAGCTAGATGTAATATGTTGTGTGTTTTAAAAATAATTAACCATATGTTAGGAAGGGAAGTGTGTTGAGGGTTATATCTGGGAGCTGCAGTGTAGCTGCTGTTCCTGGATTCCCTATCAGACACAGATGACATTACCACTTAGAAATCTGCATATATAGAACGACTTTAAAAACAAGCAAACTGTGTTGAAACAAGCTCGAAAGAGGGAATGTTTAAAGTGCAGAGGAGAGGATGAAGGATGAACTTGAGCAAAGGACCACATTTGTCTGAGTTTTTGGAAGCATTACATAATTTACACTTAGAGCACCAGTTTAATGCACTTTGTCACTGTGTCCCAGAGCACAGAATAGAGTATTGAATGCCCTATTATCTGAATCATTTAAAAGTATGCCAGAGAAAACATCAGGGATATAAGAGACAAAATAGTCCTAACTTGGGGAAAAGCAGAGAATTACTAAACAGTCATTCTTCCATCAGCAGGGACGGAAAATTCCCTACATTTCCATCCCTAAATCCTTAGCCTGCAACACTGAAGTTTTTCTTACTGGGATCTCAGAAGATCAATTTAGCTTGAACTAGATAAATAACTCAGAGAACTTAACTGACTAAAAATACTACTTCTTGGCTGCAGCTGAGTCATACCCGCACAAATTGCAACTCTGTGTTGATTTGTAACTCAAAATTGGTCACTGGCTGACCTCTGAGAGTGATTCCAAGAGGGGGTCATGTTTACCAGCAACCTGGGGCAAGCAAGCAGAATCAGAAATTCTAGCTTTTGGGGCTGAACATAGGAATCACATGATTATCTGTTTGCTCAGTGACAGAAAACAGTTAAAGTCCTTCAATAAAGTTTCTGAACAACCTTCACCTGTAATTCCACCCTTGAATTCAAAGATGCCCTACCCTGAGGTTTATTCACCTACGCGTTAAAGCTTGGCAAAACCTCCGTGGCAAATGTGCTTACACCTACTGCAAGGATCTGTTTTCTAATGACACTAACGCTGGAAATTGAATTTATCCATTCTGAATACAAATAAAAAAAAAGGCTTTACCTCTGCTGCATATGTACCACTCTGGGGTCCTTTTTCTTATCACCACAGCCACATTAAGAGAGTAGAACTGGCTGGACTCCAGCTTAAGGAGAAGGATCACAATGGAAAAAAAAAAAAAGGGGGGGGAAGAAAAAAAATACAAGGTGACTCCCACTTTCACTCAGAGGCTTGGCTGATCCCACCCTGCAGGCATGTGGAATCACTTGTCCTTTTAGCAGTCTCTAAACCAGGTCTGCTTAGAAGAGAGGACAGCTGCCTGGGCAGGCAGAAGAGCAAACAGGAGTCCTCACCGACCCGGAGAAAGTGGAAACTCCAGTCTCCCGGTAGAGGGATGGCAAGGAGCCAAGGCAAGAGCATCTGCATCAGGGAAGCCCAGTCACCCTGGCAACCAGAGGGGAGGGCAGGAGCCATCTCCAGGGGCAGCAGAGGAGGAGGGGAGGGTTAGCTTAAAGACAGGAATACAGCTGAAAGTAAAATAAAGAACGAGTTGTTCTAACTGATGCCATGCTCACACTCTAGAATATGTCAAATGGCATTTAGCAACCTCCTCATTACAGATATGAAAGAAAAACACAGATAGATGGGCAAACAATTCTGTAACTATATATCACATAAGCACCTGCCATGAATCCCAACCCAGAGCAAGCAGCCCCAGGTGAAGGAGGACAAAAGTTGAGGAAAACTCTAGAGCAGTAAAGCAGTGATCTCACATTTACATCTGACCAGGAAACAGACACACAAAAGGATTTCTCATACATAATGATAAGGAAAGAAAACTCATTAGTAATAAATAATGTTATCTGGGCATAAAACAACTGAAATGCCACATCCTCCAGTGGCAATACATCCTTATCTAGGATATCTGCATCTGTTCTTTATGGAGAACAGACTGTCTTCAGTAAGGAAGCAAGTATAGTATCACCCAAATGCAGTAATCATGGCACATGTGTATGTAAAGATAGAAAAATAGGCATGTTTGAAGGTGAGGAAACCTGTTTATTATTGACCTTGAATGGTCAGCCTGAGGGAACTACAAATCCAAATCAGAGACCACACATACATGGTAAGAAAGGTGAAGCAAGAAAATTTACCAGCATTTCTCTCCAGTGAAGGAATTGAGATCACCTCACTAGACACAAGGCAAAAGTCCCATCAAAGTCCCCTGAGAGTGTCCCACATAAGAGTTACAACTGGGATCCAAGAGGTGTAGCAGAAATAGTCACTGCTCAGCACATCTAACTCAAGGGAAGAAACATCATTACACCAGAGAACTAGGGAATAAAACCACCACAGAGGAGCTTGGACAGGGAGACTGCTTTGAGGGACTCTTGGGATTTTCTTTAGGGAGAGACACTTCTTTTAATGAGGCCCTAAAATTGGCATCCTCTGGAGAAATGACTCAGCAGAAAGGATACAGGAAGGTCTGTTCTTCAGGAAGGCAAGCAAATGAAGGTCATGGAGGGAAAAGAACAAGAAACTCCACACATTCCCATTCCCTGCACCTCAGCATCAGTGACAACCAAACCATTTTCCCCCAGCGTAGCTGGCTCACAACAA
Source organism: Todiramphus chloris collaris (assembly GCA_025345505.1). Taxonomy (NCBI): domain Eukaryota; kingdom Metazoa; phylum Chordata; class Aves; order Coraciiformes; family Alcedinidae; genus Todiramphus; species Todiramphus chloris. The sequence goes on along the minus strand of JANVCC010000037.1, from coordinate 18,539,044 downwards.
ATCACATTTCCATGAGGTTGCACCTAAGTGTGGCTTAAGAGAGCAGGAAATGTCTGTTCCCTCTTCTCCCTTCTCCCTCTCTTCTCTGGTGAGCAGTGAGTGGTCAGATCCTGGCACTGCTCAGTTTTGTGTTTGCTCTTAACTGAGCTCAAGAGGCTTGTAAGTGCTTTATGAAACACAACCGACTCAAGTGGCAACCAGTATTGTCAGATCTGATGATTTTATCTTGAAACTTAGGATATTCTTTTGGTTTTTTAAGCTCCAGTTCCCGGAGTCATTTGATTATGTGAAAATCTAACTCTTTAAAAAAGTAACTTTTCAGTCTCTGGTTGCATTGAGAATACAGAAAACATGAACAGAGGGAAAGAACCCAGTACCTATCATACAGAACCATTTTCAAATGATTATTTCATTCTACACCATTATTCTGGAGGCCCTGGCTTAGGTTTTTCAGTGTTTGATGTTGCTGATGTTGTTTGTATGATACTAAATCCAGCATATTTGGCTTGTACACGACAGGAAACTGCCAAGAAACACACTTCTTTAAAAGTGCAGCAATTTTATTTCATAGGGGAAAAACCAATTTAATTGTCTCCCTGTGAAAAAACTAAAATCAAACAAGCAATTTGTTTCATCAAGGTTACCACTGCCACAGCTAAATGTGTTAATGATGAAAACTCACCCTGACTTGTATCTCAGCAGTTCAGTGAGTATCATCCGCTTGCAAGAGGTGTATCCTCCGTACTCAAGCTATTAACTCCATTACAACAGCATTAGAATGTAAAGCTCCAACCCTGCCTATAACCTGCAGATAACATTAAATATCTCTAGTGCACTTATTAAAGGAAAAACCAGAGAACCTGGGAGTGACTGGAGGAGATAATAACCCACATGGAAAGTGGCAGTGAGGAGTGTAAACCTAATGCTGCTGCTCACACAGTCTGCAAAGATAAGGCTCTTCATCAGAGTGTAATTTGGCCAACTGTTAGAAAGAATCACCTCTGGTAAATTGAATTTGATGGCCAGATTTTGACAGATACTGCTGGCTCCATTTTATAGCTTTTAAAGAAGGACATCTGAATATTGATCAAAAATAGAATTTTCTAGCTGATTAGCCAGGGTGAAATGATTCCTGCTGAAAATCATCTTTCCCAGTGGCTAGTACAGTACTACTAATGAAGTGGGGCACTACTCAGAATTTACCCAAAGAGCAGGGGAATTTCCCAGTAACTCAGTATGCAAACTTACCTTCTGACACAAGCACACATCCCACGAAGCACAGCAAAGGGATTTAATGGAATCCTGACTTTCAGAAACACTTCTAATGCTCATTTAAAAAAGTAAGACCATAAAGGTGTACGTGCACATGCCTATCTGTAAATACACTGCTATATACATGTGACTAAAAATTAACTGAAACAAAATAAGCTGGAGGTGCTTTAGCTTTATTGCATCTGCTCAGTGCATTTTTCTGGTTGGTGTTTTTATCAGGACACTTACTGTGGACGCTCACTCTCCTAAACTATCTATCCCTCTAGTACGATTCTGATTCCTTCTAACCATTTCTATCAGCAAGGGAAGTATTGCAGCATTTTAAAGTAGGAAAATGGGCTTCACTGAAGCACCAAAAAATGCCCAGTCTACTAGGAATACTCAGCACAGTAGAATCCAGCTCACCTACTTGCTTTGTGGATTGAATTAGTTAAATTAATAATAATTGAAGAAAGAATAATTAAAATAAGAGGATGTAAACCAACAACAATCAGAATATTCAAGCCTGGGCTTTTTATACCGAGAGAAATTATTGCTTTATGGGATCTGCCTGGTTTTGAGCTTTGCGTATCTGTTCCGTAATGTCAAAAGCTTTGACCTTGACACTGCACCATTATGTTAACACTCTGCTTTCATAGCTCCATGTTATAAGTAAATGTTTTCCAGGCATCTGCAAACAAAATTGCATATTTCAGCAGTCAATCTAGTATGTATAATATTGATGAAGTCCATGTTACTTAAGCCCTGCTCTGTACCACTGTTGGTAGTGGCTGCTGGACATCTGTGGCCCAGCCTACTTACCCTGGCTGCCACTGAAAACAATCTTCAGAGAGTCTGGACACTCCAGTGAGTAAATGGATTCTGAACGGTTTACAGAAGCTGGCCCTGCCAGTACAAGGTCCAGTGTTCAGAAAACACAATTAGACATTATTAGTTTGCCTTATGTTCATCCAATTTTGGCTGTAGCCCAACAGCACTAAGTCTCCCGGGTTCGCACGCTATCCGGAGGGGACACCCAGCTGTTCTAGCTGCTCTGCAGCGGGCAGTCCATCCTCTGCTACCCAATGTGCCAGCACACGTGCTCCTTCCTCACTGGGAATCATGTTTTCTCTTCCCTTTTCCTGCTCTCAAGTTTGTAATTCTTCAGACTGAAAAAAATCCCATTCACTTTCCTCATCTCAGGGGGTTCAGAACAGATGATTAGTTAATAAACACCTTCTTTGGGAAGATGGGTGTCTCCTCTGAGGAACCATCTATCTCCTCTGTCTTTGAAAAGCACCATTTGAAATGAATGCATCCTCCAAGTTCATAGCAGTAATGCTACAATTATTAAAAGTAAATAACCAGCCACGTTTGTATGTGCTTTAGAAATTCCTCCTTCAATAAAGATGGAAATCTTTGAGGACTCTTCAGTCTACTACTGCACTCAAATTCATAATCTGGTATTTTAATTCTGAGCAAATCTAATTGTGAACTTCACCGCAGCATCAGGGCTATGAACTGCCTATGTTGTGGTTATTCCCACAGTGTCAGCACCTCCTCTCAGCACTAATATTTTCCCTTATAACAGAGTCAACCATATCTGGGGCCTCGCTGTACACCCTGTACTACGTAAGAACAGAAACAAGTAGTTTCTGCTCCAAAGAACTTACAGTGCAGAGAGGAAGGAAGCAAAAGAAGAAACAGTAACAGGGCAAACGATGTGACCAGCAGCAAAACTGGAAACTGAAGGTTACCCTCCTAAGTTCCAGATAAGCATCTTGTCCTTTCGACTAGATTGTTCTTTGCGGTCACAAAATTAACTCTGTTAAGTTTCTTACCAGAAAAGAAAAAAAAAAAAAAAAAGAAAAGAAAAAGATAACACTTTCACATCTTTGTCCTAAACCAAACACTTTGGGGCCACCAATTGGCTTAAATCAAACTCGGCTTCTTCAGACTGATTCTCATGGTGCTTGCAGAATAAGGACCCAAGCTTAAAAGTTAATTGAAATATTTTATTTTAGTTACACTTTTGCCCCAGAGGAGATAATTACGCATTGGTTACGGAGGTAACAATTTCCTTCTATGTTCTTTCTACTTCCCACATTAATATAATCCCAATATTAGCTCAGTTTCCTCAAACGTACTAGTTGTAGTAATTGTTTTCCTAAATCCAGGCTTCCTACCCATCAAGCAAAGCGAGTAGGAAATCATTCTGTGATCGGAATACGCAGCGCTCCTTTAACAAGCTAATCCTTCTGTAAATCAGGTTACAGTCTCTTTCTCCCCTTTTGATTCCCCTGCATCAGCCTGTAACCGTAAATCCGAGCACTGAGGTGATCCATAGCACAGGGTTTTCAAGCTCTCCCTAACCATCAGTGGATTCAGCAGAGCACGGCTGAATTATTCCGGGAACACCGGCAATGCGGTCGCAGTGATTCAGCAGTACCAGCAGTACCTGCAGCGCTGCAGCGGGATCCCACAGCTCCAGGTAGGCAGGGCACACAGCTTCCTCACCAGCCCAAAGGGATTTCCCCCCCTGCATCCCTTCACTTCCTGCTGTGGACTGGGATAAGAGCAGGCGGGAGCCAGTTCGGTATCTTGGTTCCCTACGCTGAGGTCTTAGTCTGCCCCTGCTCCTGCCTAGCAGCTCTCTAGACACGCAGCCTCAGCCCACAGACCCACCGCCTTGGATCTGTGGGCAGGAACTGAAACTTGTTTTTGCACTATTACAATAGTTCCTATTGTTTTCCACAGTGGGAATTGCCCAGGGAGAAGCTGTAGACCAAGCTGTCCATGTATGACCTTGAGAAGTGCGAAAGGCTGGAAGGCAGCACCCTGCCCAGGAAGTGTCAATCTTGGGCTTAGAGAGGAAAAATTCCTGTGAGTTTTGCTTCTAAAGCCTCCACACAGAGGGCTGAATGTTTTTTCTGAGTGGGCCAAATGACCAGACTGCAAGAAGAGCACTCTTGCTGAGATAAGCCTCTCTGCTAAGCACTGGGTAGCAGAAGCAGGCACAAGGCAGGTCGAGAGCCACAATACAGATGGATCCCATCTGCTGCCACCCCAGTGGACACTGGCCTGGACACAAAAACCAGAGAGTGGCTCAGAGGGAAGGATCTGAGCAGTAGCTGGCTGTACTCGACTGTGCCAAACAAAATCTGGACCTGCCAGGGTAGGTTTAGCAGCTGAGAATTGTGACCTTGCATCAGCCAGAGAGCCAGGTACATTTCTGGTGTGAAAGATGATGTTCTGGCAGCCTGGCCTTCGACCGCAGAGTGCTGAGCAGGGGCAGGTCCTGTGTTTAAGGAAACTCCTTTAGAACTCAAATAGGAGTCTGGCTCAAGGAGCATGAAGCATATTGCCTTAAGCTCCTTCCTGGCTTCATTTGGAGACTGCTTAGTATGGGTGACTGAACACCAAAGAAGCAATCACTACTGCATCTGGGGTGGGTCTAGATGGGAAGAGGTTTTTGATCCTTCCTGTCCATCACTCATTTGTTTTATGGTGATGAGCCAGCTGGTTTCCATAAATGTACTTTGGGAATAATAGTGTCTGCACACAGTGGGTCACTCATGACTTCTAGTACAGTTCAAGGACATCTCTCAGCCTGGCTTCACAAATAATACTAGTTGCCTTTCTCATAAGTATGCTGTATAAGCAACACAGATACATATTGCTGATGTAGATGTTGATTTTCACTCTAAAGCTTTGAAAATATTTCTCTCTCCAGGGATGACATGCTTCTGAACCTCTCCATACACTGATCAGGCAATGCCTGTTAGCAAAGTGTTCTACAAGCACTGGTGCAACTACGGCCATTTAATTAGGAAATAGATTATTTGACCCAGGAAACACTTAAAATCACTAATGTCATTAGAGACAGTGTGAACTGGCAAGCACAGAAAGGTGATCATGAGAAGTGCTGCAGGTCTGCCTGTCCATCTCGGACTGAACCCTGTTTACAGATCGTGTGAACCTCCAAATTCCACACCACAGAGGCCAGGGTCAGATTGCAGTCAGTGGGCTTCCCCTTCCAGCCAGTCGCGCCACGGGCAGAAAGTCGGTACCCATCCAATTCCTATCCACATCCAATTCCTATCCACATCCAATATACTGCCAATATCAGGATTTTTTTTCACCATTTTTCCTAATCTTAAGAGAAACTTTGCATGCTTTCCTCTGATGTTTTCAGAGTTTCAGTTCCCCTTTTTACACTCCAGAACTTGCTTAAAAAGGATTTATATTTTTGTTTGGTTTTTTGTGGCTTTTTTTTTTAAGAATCAGTAACAAAACCTGAAGAGTCCATGGCCACAATGTCAAGTAGGTGGGATTATAACAACCCGTCCCAGACAAGTGCCAAACTCTGCTAGCCTGCTGCTAAGCAGTCAGACACTACCTTGCCATGAAAATGGTGCCAGTGATCCCCACGGTGCTCTGTTAGAAACAGCAGATCTGTTCCAGTTGACACTGGTGAGGGGCCCAGAGGTAAAACCTGACACCCCATCTATCAATGCACAACCAACATAGTCTTCAGCTGCTAAGAGGCCAGACAGACCCAGGTTCAAATGCTCAGAATCCTCCAACAGTTTTATAAGAGGAGCATGAGGACAATCTTTTAGCAGGGTCTGCTGCGACAGGACAAGGGGTGCTGGGTTTAAACTGAAAGAAGGAGATTTAGACTGGAGAGAAGGAGGAAATTTTTGGTGCTGAGGGTGGGGAGAGCCTGTGCCAGGCTGCCCAGAGAGGTGGTGGCTGCCCCATCCCTGGCACCATTGCAGGGGAGGTTGCCCGGGGCTCTGAGCACCCTGCTCTAGCTGCAGATGGCCCTGCTCCCCGCAGGGGGGTTGGATGAGATGACCTCCAAAGGTCCCTTCCCACCCAAACAATTCTATGATTCTGTGATTCATACCGAGGTGTGTGATTTGCAAAGTACAGATCAGCACTCTGGTTTCTGTTTGCTTCAGCATTTATGGAAAACCACCTCACAATGGATGAAAGGGAAAACATCCACTGCAAAAGGTATGGAGGTAAACCTTTGGCAGGAGGCAATCAATTGGTAGATCAGGCAATGATTCAGAACACGCTTTCCAAGCCATATTTTAATTATAAGCTGTCCTAGAGTGCAACCAAGTGGGACACAAACGGTCAGCAAAGAGCAGACTCTGAAGGCCTAGGAATAGTTCCTTGGTGAGCTCATCCAGTTATCTATAAATAATGAATTTTTTTCTTGTCTAGAAAATGTAACAAAGTGAGTTGCATCTGAAAAGCAAGGTGGAGAGACAAGATACATATTCTGATTCAGACTCCCCGGGCATTGCTACAATTACTGATGTGTGTAAAGATATTACTTTTACTGGATGATATTTGTATCTCTTGTAAGATAGGTTAGTGTGGCAAAACTCTGAGGTCTGATTTTGTTTATCAACCTAATTGTCATTACACTTCAACTAATGCTTCCTGGTAAACTAAGAGGGCACTTGGCACAAGGACTAAGGCAGGCAGAATTCCCCAGGATGGGAACAAGCTCTGACAACGGATACAACAGAGGTTTGCAAATTGTGTTTGGTAGGAAACAAGTAAATGTCAAGCAAGTAGCCACTGTCCCTTCCAGTCACAGAGCTTAGGGGCCTCGGGTGAAGCTAACGGGAACAGAGTTCAAAGGAAAGGGGTGAGTCTCCCTACAACAGGCAGCAGAGAAGAAAAATGGCCAAACTTTCCATAAAAGCAATTCAGTTTGGCTAAGAGAACACCATCTCCAGCTCACAAAACTCTGGAGTGGAAAATAGAAGCTGGAAGATTTGTCTTGGGAATCTGTTTTCTCAGGCTGCTGGAATAGGGCACTGGGCTAACTGGACTCTACTGCCGTTCTTTTATTATGAGCCTATTTTTTTTGCATCTAAAAGAAGCTAATAGAAGTATCCTAAAATGAGCAGTTTTACTGTAACGCTCTAAACGGTGTGAGAGAAGCCAGAAAATGAGCCATTGCCTTATACAGCAGAAGGCAATAAAGGAAAGGAAGAAGGAATTGCTTATTATCTCTGGTAGTACAGAAGTTTGAACCAGGCACTTCGCTTCTTTGAGGTGGTTCATAAATTTAAGAAATCACTCGATTTTTCAGGCATCAGGCTCAGGATATATCTTTTTACATAGAAAATATTGTTTCCTTCATTGCTGAGCCAAATTCTCTTCTCATATATAAGATCAATACCAGGCACTTCTTTTTATTACATTTATATCATACCTTGTAGAATTTCAGCTGGAGACAAGTTCCATAAATCCTGATAAATTCTTGCATTGTTCAAAAGTAAATGTGCAGGATGAATAAAGTATAAAGAGTTAGATACTCACTCACCACCAGCTTTGTGAGAACTGTTCTGTCAGAGTCGGTGACAGTTTCAGTACTGATTGATGTTACAATAGTGTTAAACATGTCAGTGGATTTTGTTGGAAAGTCAACCCAAAACACTCTGTAGTCAGTCATAAATAAAGCCTCATCTTCCCCTCATGGTCCCAGTAAACACCAAACTAGCTTGGAGCTTTCGTATGTTCCACTGCACCATGGTACTTTGGGTGCAAAAATGCAGACAGAAGGAGAAAGAAGTCACTGACAAATCTGACTCAAAGATCTGAAAATAAAGGCTCAGAATTCTGCACTAGTTAATGGTGAGGTCAAGGGAGGGAGTCGTTTGTCAGGGTTTGTGTTGGCAGGCACCGATCTCTAGAATTTCCCAAATGTGTTTGCTTTGTTCAGAAAGAGGAACTATAGATGTCGTTGTGGCACAGAAATTCCTTTACTGGCCTTTATGTAAAAAAAAACCCCTTTCCTGGATCAGGGTATTTGGGCCACAGTTTGACAGTTGCCTGATAGTAACTAACATCCAATGGGACTTTGGTGACAACAGCAAACTGAACAGAATCTGCCACTGGCATAGAAGCATCTGTATTTTAGTAAGAACACGGCCTTTGGAGTCAGTGTGTTATTCTGCCTGCTCTTTGGACAACACTTGCAAGTGAAATATAAAGAACTCCGAGGTCTAAAAACCATCAAAAATACTGGGAGGAACACAAATTGGCTTTAGTACTTAATATTTCCTGGGTTTCCCTCTTATTCTGACATTCACTGCTATTGAACGGGATGTTCAAAAGGATCAAGAACCTTCAAAGAGACTGGCAGAGAGGGATATTCTATATAAACCTTATCACATCTATCACATACATAAATACTCCTAATATAGAAAACATTCACATACAAACTTGCTGGATGAATTCTGTCTCCCAGTGTGAAAGCAAGTGGTGTGTTCTCAGGAAACACCACAGGGCCAGGGTCTTACCCTCCCTTTCCAGACACTGGTGCCGGAAAAACAGAGACAGGCCGAGCAAGAGGCGTGGAAGTTTCTGGCAGATGTTGTATATAGAGAGAGTAAATCATGGTACATCTCCACGATGTGATGGGGTGAGATGGCCCTGCTGCCAGATGGTAGCCCAGCTGCATTATTTCTAGGGCTTGAGATAGTCACCTCCATACAGAACTGCTGTGCTGCGTGGATAAATCAGTTCCCTCGGGCAGAAACGGGGCTGGCTTGGCTGCATGCTTTCCCATCGTGGAGGTATGGCTGAAGCAAACACATCCTTCTTCTTCTGTCTCCTCAGGAAAAAAAAATGAAGCACAAAACTCTCTGCTTTTAGTCATAGTGTCAGAGGCTGTGATATTGTCACTCTTGTTTGCTGCAGCAGAAAAAGAGACTGTGCTTTGAATCATATGCAAACATTTCTGGGAAGTCTTTTGCAAAGCACATAAAAAAGACAAAGTGTGCTAACAGGGGAGAACTCTCCAGGCCTTGCATCCGCAACTACGCACAATGGGGAAATAAAATGTACAGTAACACTCCTGAAAAGTTTGATTTGAAGGATGCTCTTCTGGAAAATGAAAGATGCATTTAGGAAGCTGACTGCACAAATTGTTTTCTCTCAATATCTATAACTTTCCATGGGAAATAGTGAGGTGAGAAGAAAAAAAAATCTCCCAAACAGCCCTTACCATGCTATACCTTGAAATTTCACTTGTAATTCAAAAGAAACCCTAGATCCTAATGGTTAAAACTTAGAGAAAAAAATTCTTTTCATGTATTCTCCAAGGAAGAAATATTGAAAGCTACATGATGATCTGAGAGCAATGCCACCTCTAAATGTTTAAAGGTAAACAACTGAGAGATGTACTGCAAATTCAGTCCAGTTAACAAAAAATAAAATAAATCTGGAGGGGAACAATGAATAATTCACAAGCCACACCACTGGAATGACCACAGGCAGGCCCGTGCAGAGTTCAGGCTGCACTGTACAAATAATTTAGAACTCAGAAGAAGTGAACACTGCATAACACAAGTGCTGATTGCAAGCAATCTCATCAAGCCAAGTCAGCAGCTCTGCAAACATCAATGCACTCTAGGCACTGCCATGGCAATGACTTCAGATGGGGCTATAACCTGATCCTGTACGTGGAACTCTAGCAGGGCAAAGCCTTCATTACCTTCTGCAGTGTTTATTTTAAGATATAAATTATGATCTTGGCAGTCTGCTGTGCAGAGAGAGGAAAAAATCTCTAAATGGTGCTACAGAGCTAAATTGTTCTGAAGGTTAGACTGGGCAAAACTCAGGGTTATCTTACCATTTTACCCAGGGAACCTCAGATAGCCAATGATCATAACAGGTGATGACTGTGGAGCTACTGGACATAAACACTGCCTGAACAAAGAGATTTGTCACTCCCAAGAACAGCAGTAATTCTATCACAAGACACTCTAAAAAACCACCATTGCATTGCAGTGCAGAGGGTAACTAAACATTGGTCCTAAGTTTAATCAGTAGCAGCAGTGTGTGCTTTCTGTGGTGTATTTCAGCAATTTTGCTTGTGAAATTTGGTTGAGAATGGAACTGTCTTAGGAACTGTATACCTGCTCGTATACCAGTCAAGTACAAATTTTTGTTTTGAGACCAGAAAGTTGGACTTATTTAGGACTTACAGGCTGCATGCCATGACTTCATACAGAGATGAGTTTCATTTGTTTAGTCAGGAAGAAGCAACATAATAAAAATAAGCATTTAAATCTTTTGATTCTGATATTTCATATGCTTGTTATCATTTATACACCAGTGAGAGATGGCTGTCACCCGACTACCTGCCAGCTGGGCTTTGTTCATTTCTGATACCAGTGACTCGAGCAGATGCATGTTGCTCCTTCCCTCAGTCTTTTTGGATGCCAGTTCACAGACTGTTCTTTTATTTCATTCTCTTTTTGTTATGTTTCAGGGCGAGTGTTCCCAGAAGTGCTATTACATCTTCGTCATAGAGACCATCTGTGTGGCTTGGTTTTCCCTGGAGTTCTGCCTCCGATTCATTCAGGCAAGGAGCAAGTGTCAGTTCTTCAAAGGACCCCTGAATATCATTGACTTCTTGGCTATTTCACCCTATTACGCTTCCCTCATCTTCTCCGAGGATGATTCGAATGAGGAGGACGACAGGCCAAGCAGCAACACGTATTTGGAGAAGGTTGGTTTGGTGCTACGGGTCTTACGTGCCTTGAGGATCTTGTATGTAATGCGCCTTGCCCGACACTCCTTGGGCTTGCAGACTTTGGGCCTCACAGTCCGGAGATGCACGCGGGAATTTGGCCTGCTCTTACTCTTCTTATGTGTGGCTGTCACTCTGTTTTCTCCTTTGGTCTACCTTGCTGAGAATGAATCTGGGAAGGTGCTTGAATTTACAAGCATACCTGCGTCTTACTGGTGGGCTATCATTTCAATGACCACGGTGGGGTATGGAGATATGGTACCACGGAGTGTCCCAGGCCAGATGGTAGCTCTCAGCAGCATCCTCAGTGGGATTCTCATCATGTCTTTTCCTGCAACATCAATATTCCACACTTTCTCCCATTCCTACTCGGAGCTGAGAAAGGAACATGAACGATTGCAGTCTCGGCTAAACAGAGATAAAAATGCCAACTGCTCTGGTGAAAGCGACACCTTCAATGAGACAGACAGCTTGGTCCTGGAGGATCAAACCTCACCGATCAAATACATCTACAGAGGGAACTAAGCTGGGTTGTAAAACATTCCCAGGAACAGGAATAGAAATATATGCATATGTACGGCAGCGTAATACACAAAGCAAAGCAGCAACACAGGTCAGGATGCTCTTTGCCAGCACAGGTGTAATAAGCAGTCAAGCCAACACAGTTACTCCAACACGGCGTGACCAAGCTGGAGGTTTTGAGAATGTCAAAAGTCAGAGTTTATTCAGTAATAAATATTCATCCTTCTCTATGACTAATAAGAATAAACTTTGTCTCTGTCAGTCACGTATCTTGCTGAACACCTAATATTGAATGAGTAACAAACAAAACAGCTTCTGTTGGCAGAAATACACTTGTTATTTTATTTGCCTTTGAGTTTCCAATGTTCTCGCAATTAATATCTTGAGCCAAGCATTCGAATGGATTCTTGCAGGGCTTGCACCAGTGTTGTTTCTACAATGCTCATCTACCAGGCATACAGAAGAAGCCTCGATACAAATCTGAATTCTGTATCTAAAGCCACTAATAAGCTTGAAATAAAAGCACCGTGTGTGAAAGCTTTCAAAGTTTGCCTGTAGCCAGACAATCAATCTATAAACCACAAACTGCACTGCTATTGCATAAAATACATCGTGTCTGCAAGAGAATTTGCTTGAAATGCAGTTGCGGTCTGCAAACCGTCAACATTACATCCCAGACAGCAAAAGGTGTCAAACTTCTGTTTCATATATTTATTTAAAATAATAATGAAGGAATAAAAATAATGAGGAATAAACAAAACCAAGCTTATTGACCCTATCAAAAAGAGTTGGTGTTATCTTTTTCACTGAACAGTGATGGCTTCTCTGGAAGAAAGATTAAAAATAGAGTTATTGAAAAGGAGATGATAGCTCCGAGGTATCCATAGGTATAAACAGCAAAGAAGGAGGAGAACGAATGATTGCCAGAGGGGCAGGGGGAGTGATTTCCTAAGGCGAGTGGAAGATGTCCCCTTTGGGACATACAAGTACAGCACCAGAAGGAAGCGACAGGACTATGCAGAAGTCAACCATGTGACTCCACAGGAGAGCCTGGCTGATCTTCCAGAGTTTGTCCTGTCAGGCGCTGTGAACGCAGCTGGTGAAACTGGTCCTGAGCTGTCGCTGTTTATACCAGGAGCGGAGAGATGCAGCAGCACACAAATTCAGCAAGAGCAGGCAAAAGAAGCAAATCTATTCATTTCTAACCCCATTTTATATCCCCTAGCCCCATAGGGCGACTGGTCAGTGATCACCCATCTCCTAGGGTGATTGGCTGAAGTCCTACAGCACCCATTGCAAAATATTTTTCCAGTGTACCATAAACAGAACTTAGCAAAACACCAGGTGTGGGTCCAGCTTACAAAAACCATCCCACTGTTTCTCATAACACTGGTGAGAAAGGCAGGATTCTCACCGAATATTGTGAGAACCTGAGAAAATCACTGCTAGCAGCTTTTCAGCATCCACAGCGAGCCATGAAGGTGGGCTCTGTGCCAACACCTCTGGGGACACAGGTCCCCAGTTTGCAAGCAGTCCTGCCGCTACCCGCACACACTGCCTGTCAGCCGTGTATGTAAGTCCTGAGATGAATCAAGGCCTAAATTATTTTTTAATCAGATTTTCTCCTTTCATTATCCCGTGTCTTAAATCTTAGCGAGGTCCCCATGACCTCGTGCTGGAGCAGAGCTCAGTGAAGTGACCTTTCAGTCCCAGCTTTCAGGTGCAGTATGGGGCAGGCTGGAGGTGCGGTGACCTGTGTCCCACGTGGACATACAAACACAGTCCCTTTTGCAGAGTTCTGCAATTCCATGCAGGCATTTGGGAGTTTCAGTGTTTGGATACTCTCCTCAATGTGCTGCATAGCTTAAGGACAGAAAAGCACAGTTGTTGGCACGATATGGATCACGTGACTCAAACTAATCTCTGGGATTTATCGTGCTACTGACCTTATGATTTAAACCAGGGAAACTGTAGCAGATTACAGATGGGATGTTCTAACACAACTGGAACAAGTCGACACGAGATGACAGGCATTTGCATTTGCCACATAAAGGGTGGAATTTCTGCTGGTTTCTGCATAGGGCCATCTGATTTTTTTATATTTATATTTCACAAGTAGCATTTTTTTTTTGCCGGCAGTTCCCTAGAGTAGGGCTACGTAGGTGGTAAGCCAGACAAAATCCAACCCCAGTCTGGTCCTATGTATGGTGATGCTACCTGCATTTCTCTGGGAGAGTCTGTATTTCTTTACAGTTATTCCAGTTTCTTAGGAAAAACAATTGCACATTGCCACAGTACCCAGCAGAGTCCACTCCTGCCCCTCTGGTCTGGCAGACCCAAAGACAGAGCTGGCTCCCTGCTGCCTGATGCCTGCTAGAACGTGTATCCTGATGCACAACAGCCACGTCTTTTCACAGCCATTTCCCCCCACTGACACCCTTTGGAAATATAAACTGATTTGCTTTCCCTAATTAACAGTCTTCTTGCTAGTTCCAGAGTTAGTTCAAAATGATGCCACAGAAAATTGTTCTAAACACGTAGATAGCTAGAAAAATATTGAGGCTTTTATTGCCCAAATACTGGTAAGAGCTTAATGTCCAAGCAGTTCTGTGATGTAGGTGGGCTTGTGGACATAACATGCATCCAAATCCACAGCAAGCCAAACCTTGACTCAGTCGAGCATTTAACCCTGCCTAAGTTCTTCCAAAATACAGTGCAAGAATGTCCCACAGTATGGAGGTAAACCAACCAAACAATCAAACCAATCACCACGGTTTAACAGTGACCTGCTTGTATCTTCAGCAGAACCAGGACCATAACATCTATTTCTGTTTCTATCTTAATCTCCTCCTATAGCGGGGTCTGGGCTGCACCAGCTTTCATAGAAAATGTCCTTCATGATTCATTGTGTTACAAGGGAGGGAAAAAATATGTTGAGAGGAACATTTAGTTCCTGTGTAATTCAACTGAGTAACAAATTCAGAACAAGCAGTTACAATTAGCAGATATTGTTGTTGCCAAGATCATATCACTTCACAACCAGACTTAATTAAAAGAGCAGTTTAGGTGCCTGGCACCCAGCTTGTCTTAGCTCAAATGCCATCTCAGTAGAGGAACAGCACCTGTTTTCCAGGCAAACCCAAGTTGCTAAGTTGCCCAGCCCTCAGCAGAGCATTACATCTCTTTTTAAACTTCTAATTGACACAGCAACAGCTTTGACTATGTAATGAAGGGACCCACAAAACTCCCCAGCGTGCTGCTTTGCCTGGGGAAGTCGAGAGATACCCTGGTCTGCAAACCAGCTGTGGGTACCAGAGAGCGTGACACGCCACGTGGGAACCCAGTTTTCAATTACCAGTTTTACTTTGAACCAAAACACAGTGAATAGGTTTTGATCACAGACGAAAGGCAAATTTGCTGTAATGCTGATACTGCACTGAAGGGCCAAGACCTTTGTTTTGACCTAACTCTCATTTCTTCAGGGATTCTGCAGGTTGTTTCAAATTCTCACTGCAGCCCTTGTACCTCCCAGCTGTTCTCCAGCTGTTTCTCCTCTTTGACTTTCATTAGTTCCTCTGTTAGGGAAGCATTAGATAAGATGGACATACTATTATTTCAGTAATGAACTCCCATGAATTTCATAGGTTTGCTATTTTATTATTTCCACCTACAGTTAGATATCCTGACATTTGCTTTTTATCCCTCCTTGGCAATCAGTCACCAGTATTCATAATATAATTATTACCAAGTCACATAAATTCACTGGAGGGAGCAGCACATTATTTTAGGTGTAAAGGACAAAAGAATCCACAATGTGCCCTGCATATTCTGTGCATGAATTATAGCAGAACTATTTAACACTTGTATCGGTCGCTATTTTTATTTCAAAGATACCCAAACAGTGTTCTGCAGTTATTTTGAACAATTAAGCACATCTGCTGATGGAAATTACCCTCAGCATGTCCCTTCCGACTTTATTCCTCAGAAAAGGTTTTGGTTTTTTCTTTATTTTTTGTTCAGAAAATTATTATAATACACTGCAGTAATCTATAAATAATGATGAAAACCTAGAAGGTCAAGCAAATGGAAAGTACAGCACATTCCCTGGAGGAGCATTAGAAAGTTTTCACTTCTACAAGTAATAAATTATTAGCCACATGTTAAGGCTAGAACTGATAAAAGACTGATATAATACTCATGTTTCCTAAGTGGAATCTGCTTTCTGCACACTAAAATGCTAAATATTCTAGCACCTTACTGAAAGTATTACATTGATTCATGTGAACTCTTTTGCTTCTGTAGCAGTGGCTTATCTGAGCTAAATGGGGCTTTCCCCACTTCCAGCCATGGCACAAGCCCTAAGAAACAGGACAAGGTTGTGAATGTGTCAGGTATTCAGTATGCACACTGGGTTCTCTGCTGACCTCTGACATGGAGTATTGCAGTGGATTTTCCCAGCAGAGAGACTGAGCTGAACACTCCTCTCTCCTTACAGGACACCAGCATTCAGCTGAGCTGAGGTCTGCAGAACTTCCTGGCTTGTCTGGGCAAACTGCTTGCTACACGTGTGGTGCAGACCTTGTGATACCTTCATGTCAGTATCTGATCACTATGAAAAGCTCACACAGAGGAGGAAAGTGTCTATCCCAGAGCGACTTCACTGTAATCTCTTATTGGTCTGAGATCTGCATTGAGAACAGTACCAAGGAAACAACTTACCTAAAAATTGTAGGTTTGGATTATCAGCATCAGGTGTTTAAGGAGCACCTTAGCAAAATGTTACAGTAGAGGGATAAAAATCCACCTCAGATTTCATTATTTCCACACTTGCCTCCTGCCGTAACCACGCCAGCGATAAAAACCAAGCATATGTCTACAAGAGAAGGGCTGTGGAAGACCCTCTGGGTGTTTCTCTTCTGAGAGGTACAGTTTGTTATATCACCAGTAATAAGTCCCGTAACTAAGTAATAAAACTTAATCATCCCGAACCAGCACTTCAAATATTAAATCTCATAAGAAAAGGTCTACTGCTTTGTACCTCACAGTTGTGTTGAAACCAATCCTTTAGGAGTTACTGCGTTGGCACAGAACTCCATACATGCATATAACGAAGTCATAGGATCTTCTATATTTTCCTGCTTGCCAGTTCAAGCATTCAGCCAAATATTAGTCAGTCAGACACTAACTACAAGCCAACAGGTTTTATCTTGGCTTCTTCCAAATAGTTTCTTTGCAGCTTCAGGAAACTGTGACTATTCTCAGTCAGAACAAATGGAGTGATACAGAATTTTGCTCCTGCCTAAAGTTAAAGCAGATGAGGTACAATTTTTATTGACCTTAGAGAGTAATGAAGCTCTCTCAGCACCTCTGTGAGATTCCAACCATGTTTCACTTTCTTTCACACAAGCAACATGAACAATTGCTGATGTTCCAGCGTTTGCCTTTCACTCCATATCCAGGTCCACATCACTTCCCACACAGAGAGGATGCAGCCCAAGTACCTTCCTAGTTCCACAGCTTCTTTTGTTTTCTCCTGCCCACTTTGGAACCCCACATCAGGAACTGATCCTTTGCTATACAAAAAGACATCTCGTTCAAGAATTTCCTTATTAAAATTCATAACCTTAAAGGCACCGTGTGACAAATACTAAAGATAATTGGATTGCACTCATGAACAGAGAATACTAATAAAACAAAGGAAGTGCTTTTATTTCCTTCAATCTATAGGTCTTGTACTGTCCTGTAAGTGTCTTACACTGTCTTCTAAGAAAATACCCTCTAGAATTTAATGTAATTAAAATTTCACTTGCAAATCACTGTTCTTGAAATATCTTCACCAGAACAACAAAGCAGGTAACAATCAGAAAACTTTATGCCTTGAGGATCTACTTCTTCAAATTATGTAAGTTTTCATTAGTCTGATGTTCTACCTAGCTCTCCCAAAGCTTTCCCAGCTACCTAGTTCCACACCAAATTAGTTAGAGCTGTTCCACCTCTGACAGACTTTCATATGAGAATTTCACAAAAACCATCTCAGCTCAAAGACAACAAACTCCAGGAAATTTCAAAGCTTCAGTGAGACGAAGGAGTTATGAGTTACTCATGATTAAAGAAAATCATTACACAGTTCAGCAAAGACAGACTCACACAGCACAATTAATTATTTTTTTGTACAGGGTATTTTTAGGAAAGAGAGAGTGAAACCACATAGGTTAAAACCAGTTCTAGCTGTAATTTCAAGTCTGATACACCGGTTGATACCCTGAATGGTGCTTTCAGGATTTAGTACAGGCATTTCCAGAGATGCTGAAGATAAGGCTATCAGATCATTAAGGTGGGAGTATGCATGCTTAAGCTGAACTAATTTCTTACTGATAATAAGATACCTGAAGCAAACTGGAGGTCAAACAGATTTATGCCATAAGTGATTCAGAGATTGTGAAGTGCTCTAAAATACTTTAAACCATTTTGGCCACAGAATTTTGCATTTCTGAATAAAACTGTAACAAGGGTCCATTCCTCAGAGCTATTACACAAGTGGCATAAAAGCCCCCAAACCAAACACCACAGAAACACATTCCAAGAGCAAGAATCTTAGAGGGAACACTCACAGAACAAAAGGTAAATTATCTCCCACAAGAGCAAAGTGTGTCAGCAGCATAGGTTTGCTGGTTTTTAATCACTGTTGAAATAACAGCAAATTAAAGGCTCACTGTTGCAGGTTGTCAGGTAATTCCTGCGAGCTCCTAAGTGCCTCTGGCTCTATCACCCAGTGTACTGAAAATTCTAGAAAGTGCAACTAAATATTATGATAAAGTAGTTAAATTTTATACTTGACTATGCTTCATTTCACTGAAGTAACACAGATTCTGAATGGTTTCAGAAAAGACCTCTATGTTTCACACTGCCTGCTTCTGGATTGGAACTTGGGAGCCCAAAGAAAAAAAGACAAGCACCCAGATCTGGTGTAAATCAGTACTGCTCTGAAAAGACACAAATTTAATCCAACTTACCACAGGAGAGAATAAGGCTGTCAGGACTTCCACACTGCTGCAATATGTTCACTGTCATTCTCTTCCTTCATCAAGTGATTCTGGAAAGTAAAAATGTCAATCAGAAGACTGGAGAGCAAGAACAACCTTCCTTTTACCACCTTCATCAACACTTCAGGCTTCACAAGTTTGGTTGTACTGTGATCCCTGCAACCTGTTGACAAGAATTGCAAACCCAAACCCAAACACAAGCTTTTGTATTTCCATTCTTATCTATACTCCTACTACTGCATGGTCTAGTTTCAGCTATGCATTGATCTTCCTAAAAACACTGACCATGTCCCCTGTGAAACACTGAATGCTCCCAAACACCCACTAAAAGGGAGGGAGCTTCCTAAGACCTTCAAAGGTTTCCAGTGTGGCTGATTCTGGGTGGGGAACTGGGCATGAACTGAACTGTTACAATTGCTGTGTTCCTGCGCATGGGGAGAATACACTGCAGTTAGAACTACTGGATGGTGCTGAACCCTCTCCTTAAGGGCAAGCTCATTTGAGAGAAAAGCTGGCACAGTCAGAGCTGCTTGCTCAGCTCTGGCTAAAAAAGCAGCACAGGGGACTGCCAATATTGATGTGATTCTCTTGGTTTATTCAGACAGCAAGAACAACCAGCCAAAAAGTCCTGGAGCACCCTGGACCTAACAGGACAGCAATAGCACTCATTTCTCCTAACTGCTTTTCTGCTGAGTAACCAAGCTCATTTTAGTTTTGGAAGTTTACTTCTTCCAAGATGTAGTGGGTAAGTCAAGTGGCTTCTAAGCTGAAGACTCTGCACAGAGCTTAACCTTGTGGAAATTTATCCATGGGAATTGTGCCAAACAACTGTATTTGAGTGGGTTTCATGAAATAGCAGGGAAGCAGGTCTGGAGAACAAGTAGCAATGGAGGTTTTCCTTAGGAAATCTGTGGGTTTGCTCATAATAAACAACTCCAATTTCCACAGCTCACTGGTTGACACACATACAGTTTCCTCATTCTTTCCATTCAAGCCTCTTGTGCTGCCTGGGACAACCCATTTTTTATTCACAGGCTTTAGAAGGATCAGTAAATAAGCTGTGTCATGGCAGACAGTTTTTAAGCTACCATCTCCCCAGCTGTGACCTCCAGTTGCACATCTGAGGAGTGAAGTGCATCTCTGTGACACTGCATTGGCCTCCCTCCCAGTACAGTCCCTCCGTGTACTTTTACCGACTGAAGAAAATTACTGCAGAAGAGTCTTAACATCTGTACAAATGTCCAGAGGAGTGTAACCAAGTCTGCAGGAACACCACTTTGGTGCTGAGCCAATATTAAGACATCAGCGCTCAGGATTTTCTCCCCCTCTGCACTCCGTGAAGGAAGCGAAGCACACAAGGACAGATGATGTGCTCACTCTTCAGGGGCTGCATTCCAGCTCTGTTCCAGCCAAACCTGAGCCTAAGACTAGGGGCCAAACAAGACCCCTAAAGTCAAGGCACCATGTTGGTCCTCTTCTTATTTAACGTCTTCTATATTTTTTTACTGCCTTCCAAGACAAACACTTCATATTACCACAAGGCAGCTTCAAGTTACACTTCTAATGCTGTTATACAAATCATAACACTAAGTTGAAAAGAGGAAAACGCTCCAGTGATTGAGCTCTTTTTGAATCTGGGACCTCTGTCTCTTCAACATATAAACTACCAAATCAGAGTTCACTTAACCTGGCACTGGTGGCTCACAGAGATGACTCCAGCCTGTAAAACCCAACAGCCCATGAGCACCCTGCCTCTGAATGTTGCTTTTCAAGCCAAAGCATCAGTCCATTTGTGATTAACAATGATGATTCACATCATACAAAGACAATTCAGTGTGATTCAGTCAAAAAAAAAAAACCCAAACCCTTTCTGATAGTCAAGGCTTCACCTGGAAAAGGCACATCACTGAATCCTGGTCTGCCCTGGATGCTCTCCCAGAGGTCCTCACACCTTCTGTCTGACAGCCATCTAGTGGTACCTGCACTACTAAGCAGCAGGTAAAAGAGCAGCTCAGACAGATGGGTGCTTTCCAGAAGTTGTTCTGGGAGGATGGAATTTATATTATATACTTATGTAGTTTTATTTACTTTCCATTCTCCTACTAAAATCACTATTTATTTCTACACATTAAACACATCCCCAGAATGCTGTCCCTTTTTTATGATTGCCAGCTGCACTCAGGTGCACCCTGCTTCTAAGGTGAGATGAGGTATGGATGACAGGGCTAGAAATGTTGGTGCAAGACCTTCCTCCTTCCTGCAGCCTCTAGGAGAAGCTGAGCATGGTGCACTCCTGCTCTCTTCCTGCACTGCTGCCCAACGGATGGTTGCTCCAGGACACACGCGAGGTACACGATGGACACAGGCACTGAAGATACCAGCCTGGCCTCTCAAAGTCTCACCAAAAGGTTTTCATTCTGAAATGCACACAGCAGTGATTACTGCAGCTAAAGGCTGCTGCAGACTCCTGCTCTGTGCCCCTCTTACCTGTCCCCTGCTTTCAAGCACACAGCTTGTGCTACACAATTAAAAGTTGTCTCGTTCCCTCTGCAGACTAAGCTGTGATTTCCAGCTGACTTGAAGGACTTCCTGGCCACTGTAACAAATCCAGCCTGAATTTTTCTCGTTTCTCCCTCGCTTACCAAATGCACCCTTTTGTATTCTAAATGCTCAGATTTACAGCACCTGCCCCGAATCTCCTAGAGATCTGTGTCATGCTTTTGTCTTCCCAGATCCCCTTCTGTAATCTCCTTTTACCTGAGCCCGGGTCTGTGCTGTCCCCAGCAGAAGCAAGGAGAGCTACAAGGAATCTGCGAGATACTTTGCATGACAAAGTAACAGAAACTGCTGTAACACTGAGCACCTTTCTAAGCTCAGTGGAGCATTGCACTCATTCCTAACCATAGACATCGCTCACTGGTTTGGAGACTTCACAGGTGCTGCATTGCCCTGAGGTTCTGAGAACTGTGAAATTAAGAGTGAAGTATCTTGGGCAGCTTAGCATGACGGCAAGAAGATTGCAAATTAATGTTAAGTTTTATTCAGGTTTACCCAGAGGGCAGGAATGTATTCTAGTGTCAAGGGAAGGAAAAAAAAAAAAAAAAGGAAAAAGAAGATTTAAAGCAGTCAGCATGAGTATTCAGAGTCAAGTATGATTATTCCATATAGCAACCCAAAGAAAACTGCTTCTGGAGTTTGCTTTTTGCTGTACACATAGGGGTTAATTCATAGAAGATAGATTGATACAGTACAGGGAACACTTAATTGCCAAAGCAGGATTTGACCCCAGAATGCAGTAGCTAGTCAAACTACTTTGTGAGTGGTGTCAGGAGATTCCTCCACCCAGGGTTCCTACTGGAAATAAATATTGTAAAGAGAATTTGAAAGAACCTGATTTCTGGCCAGCAATAAAGATCTTGGCCTATGTCGGGACACTAGACTTCAAGCTTGCTTTTCCTTCAGTGCATTCAAGCCCTAAGTTAATTAAAGCCCTCAACCTCAGCAGAGATGGCTTGTAGAGAACTTGTATACAATGTTTTCCTCCAGCACTCAGAAGGGATACATGAAACTCTACACCCAATAAATACCACAAGAGAAACTAGTTCTAACTTTTAAGATGAACAGAGAAAACTCTCCCTTATTTCCTCCAGCCTAAAAGATACTTTTCTTTCTGCCTGCCAGCATGCTGACCACCCAGCCCCAGATGTTTGGATGGCCCATGCTGTCCCTAACACTTCATCCTGCTCCCAGCAGGCCCTCAGCCCCCAGCCTGGTTCATTACACCGAGATGTTCCTTCACTCCTCTTTCTGAAGTCCTGTGAGCAGTCAAAAGGCAGAAGAGAAAGGGCAAAGCTGTAGCTGGCACTCACCCAAACACGTATCTTTCCATGAAAGTTAATATCCTTCTGGAGGAAAAGGGCCACGGTGCCTTTCCCAGGACACAGTGCAGCAGCAGCAGAGTGCTGGGTTGCACGCTCCCTGCAAACCCAGCTGGTTTGGCCCCGTTAAACAAGGCAGGATGCTTTCTCCTAGCCTTTTACCAGCTCCTTTCACAGTTCAGGGGCACCAGCCACAGAGGGGTCTCAGGACCCATCCTCCTTCACAGGGAATTCTCAGTGAAAGAAGTAAATAGCCGTGATGATTGGTGTGTACCTTCCCAGAATGGAAGCTCCAGCTAACAGCTGAAAAGCTACCTGGGAGCTCCTGCTGAAACAAATGATTTAATTAATTATTTATTTAAATTGTATCAGAGCAGATGGACCAAATTACATAAGTATTAAAAATCAAGCTAGCATTTTCTCATTTATGAATCCAAATACAATGGATGCAAGCATATAGAAAAGCAAACAATTTCCTATCCCTCTGAAACATGACAAAAGAAAACATAATAAAATTGATCTTTAATTGATCTTTAGGCCTCAGCCTTTTCTCTGCAGATAAATCTCTGTTGAAATTAAACACAAGCAAACCAGGTTAAAAAATATAGCCATAAAAGCAAAAAAAAAAGTTCAACTTAGTAAAGCAAGAACAATAGGAAAATAGGGAATATTAAAAATGCACTCACATCTTTTTCCTGGCAAAACATTAAATGCCATGATGAAAAGATTCCAATTCCTTTATCATGTTTTTATATGACATCAAATTTATTTAATGCCAAATTTTTGACAATGGTTTGTTTTTACAAGTAGTGGGTTTTTAAGTAGTGATAGCTGATGCTATTCAAACCATTGCACTACAGACGTGGGTCCAGCAACATCATATAGTGCATCATATCGTGGGTGTGTAGCTGCAGAGAGAGCACAGAGTCATTTACCACCAAAATTTTCCAGGTGTCTTAGTGGTTCCACATTTTTATGCAATGTTCTTATTTTCACCCCTCTGTTTTTAAAACGCCTCAGAGGGATGTGGCAGTTAGTGAGGCAGTGGGAAGAGCTGAAGGAGGCAAATTAAAAAGAGAAAAATGAAGGACAGTGGACAAGGTCAAGAAGGCAGGTCCACGTGCAGGGAAGGGGGTTGGAACATGGCCAGTGTAGGAGAGCTGTCTCACTGCCATAAAAGCACATTCTGAAATGTGGATTTAATTGTAATTCTGCAGCTTGGCATCACCAGGTCTCACTGATTTTCAGTGCACTACTGACTTGTCTGTGAAGTACTGTCGAGCCTGCATTTTGGGTGGCATACCCCAGCAACAGCAAGGTGACCCCTTCCCCTCCCACACGACAGCAGTAAATATGCAGCAAGGTTGGCAGTAGAAGCTCTATGTTCAGTAGGACTATGGCACAAGTAGATTTTCCCCACTCCAAAACCAGCACAAAATCTTTAATTATGCTATCGACAGCATGTGAAGGTTCAAATCCTGGGAGAGCACCACATAAGATAGTCACAGTTTCCAGCTGAAAACCAAAGCTGACACCTGACTTAAAGTCACAAAGCTCAGTCCTGACCCAATTCTCTACCCCTTAGATATTCACGTAGTGAAAAAGCCCCTCGGGTGTTTAAAGTATCACATCCTAACCACGAAGCAGCACAGCAGGTCCGTGAAGAGCAGCTCAAAGTGCACATCTCAGCCTGATCAGACATTTTGCTACTGGCCTGGCAGCTTCTAAACTTACTTAAAGTGATCTTTTTGCCAGCTTGTACGATTGCTGCTGTGGAACCTTGGAGTCTTTGGATGATGTTTTTAAGCAGAAAATGAGCAGAAACTGGCAAATTAGGATTATGTGTCTTTTGAACTGGCATAATATTGCTGAAATGTCTTTAAGAGAAATTGTTGATATGACACTTTTGTCTCAAACTGTCCTTTTAAAGGGAAAAAAATAATCCTCATATAAAAAAAAATTACTGATATTTTGCATTTTTTTCTATTTATAGATTCTTGTTTGCTTGGTTTTATTTTTATTTTTACCAAACAGGTGTGTTTCTTCCAAAGACAATTAAAATTGTTGATCTATGTGAATCTGGATCAGATCTTTAGACAAAACCACCACCTGCAATTAACAGGTTTTCTTTTGTTATTTGTTTACTGATGCAGTGGAAGGGTGGACCTTTGCTTTTACCGAAACTCAGTAAGAACTGACCATCTGTGATGAGGATGCCTGAAATAACTGGGAATACTGTGATTAGAGGGTTCACTGAATAAAAAAGAAAATTGAGGAGACAACCTCCCCCCCACATTTCTTTTTTTTTTTCCTAACATGAGAAATTTTAACATAAGCTTTTAGCTGGCAGCAGTAAAACATGAATTGTTTCTTAGGCTGAATTATCACTACATGTTTCATAAGGATTAACCAGTGTGTTGTTATTAGTCAGTGATTCAGTATGCCAGAAGATTGGAAGATTAAACAAAAGCTAATCTCTAGAAAAGTAGGACAAAATCCTTTGTTTCTTTTTCAGGAAAAAGAATTCACAGCTTGCAGGTTCTCAAAAGCTGGCTTCCCATTTGGTGTCTTGGTTTTTCTCAACAGCAATACTTTCCCATCCACCTCTCCCAGAGGAATGCAGCTTCTAACAGCTGTGGGGTACAGAACATTAGGGATCAGGAAGCACCAGTGGTGTTCATTTTTTTAACAGTTCAGCACTAACGATAATGAATTTTTCCATAAATCAGGCAACTCTTTTGCTGAACTGGTGGCCAGAGCTTGACACAACTGGGAAAGGCTGACACATCAGATTGCTGCAAAGTTTGGAGCTATTCAGCAAACCACTGATAAACAAAATGCTGTGAAAAGTGTTTCTGTGTATGGCAGAGAAAACTGTCGGTGGATTCACCATTTATTTTAACTTGGCTGCACAATACAGAGTTTATTTCAAGTTCTCATCACCGACTTATCAGCTGTAGGATCCATCTTCTAAGAGAACAACAAGATCAGTTTGACAGCACATTCTACCAACAAGCTCTCACCACAAAGGCTATTGTCACTCTCACATAACTGTGAGTGCTGCCAGCCTTTAATTATTTTCCAAAGAGAATAACAATCCATGTTTTGGATTCAAAACCTGAAATCAAATTATTCTGGGTTAATAAGCAATGGCTCTTTATTCTTTTCTCGTGTTTCCATGATGGCCTGTAAATCTAATCCAAAGCAGATGTGTGTTCAAGTCTTAGCTTTTAGGACTGTTTCTAAATGTAGAAATAATGTACTAGTGATGCACTGGCAGAAAAGGTTAGATCCAGTTCTTGACTAGGCAGCACTGTCACGTTCTTCAAAAGGACAATGAAATAACTAAATTTTCGTGTAGCATTATATTTAAATAATGTTTGGGGGTTTTTTTTGATATGAGGAAGACTGAATTTAGAGCCAACCTCCTAATACAATTCTACATCAGGTTTGTCTTTTATATTTTAGCGTGACATTTTCAGCAGCACCTCTCCACAAGTTGTTTGGAGATATCAGTGGCATTCAGGACAGGGAAAAGATAACAATGATAGATACAGTTCATAGTAACATAAGACACAGAGAGCAACTGATATGTCTCCTATACAATACCTGGGATTTTCAAAGGTGGCTTAGGTCCTGGACATTTTAAAGAGTTTTTTGTATTTAAGGGACCTTTGACAACTATCACCAAAAAAATCCAGGAGTTTAGACTCAACTCATGCAGAAAATTAAGAAAATGGTCAGAAATAGCCTTTGAAATATCCAAATATCTTCAGTAGCTCTGGAAAATATGTAGTACCATGCTGCATGATAGAAGTGCAAGAGATTGGCCAGGAACGGCAGGAGCACAAACATCGCAGCACCTGGGAGGATTTATCCAGGGGAGAGTGAAGCTTTATTTATAACATTTGCAATTCATACCTGAGTGATCCCCTACTTTCCTCCAGGCTCCCTCTGCAGTCGTGTTCTGCTGAGAGTCCCAATTAAGCAGATGTAGCTGCTAAAATTAGTTGTTTTAACAGCGATGCATCGGTTCATGTCTCTCCTCGGGATCACAGTCACTCGTCACTGGAAGTGATTCTCTGACAGCTGGGAAGGTCACCTAGGAGGGTCCTGCTCATCTGCTCTGGGGTCAGATCTTTCCTGTGGCAAGGTCTGGACCCAGCAGTTGGTAGTGGGCACTTTTTGCCTTCAAGGAAGTTCTGACATGGATGCAGTGATCTGCTAAGAAATTGGCAGCAGCAGGACTGGGGTCTTAGGTCTGCACAATACATCCCCTCTGGCTGGACTATGCAGCAAAATGCAAGAACCAACTCTGACTTCCTGACTTAATTAATTTTAACATTTCTTGTCAGTCCTGCAGCACACAACTGTCTACCCTTTGAGACTGAAACTCAGCGTAGATCGACAAGCCATAGATAGAGGTTTATCCGCAGGAGAAAAATGCTGAGACTACTTATCAGAAATGAAGTACAGGAAACATTCATCTCAACAGTATTAGGCAAACTGCAACAAGCTTAGAAGTCCTTGTTCCTTTAATCTCTATTTTGCTTTACTCTCTGTCTCTTATGTACCCTATTTATGGTACCTTGAGGAACGTTGCCTTGTTCCTCTTCTCAAAAACCATGAACCAAGTCAGTGTTCAGTAAACCCACGGGAGACCTCTTACTGATCGTAGTTTCAGTGAGGTCCATGTGTTAAGCATCATTGGATAAACAAGTGAGATTGTGAGCTAGCTTTAACCTCAGGGTATTCCAGGTTAAGGGCTAGTATGGAATGTTTATTGATCAGATCATATATTCACTTGTTTGCTTCCCATAAGGTCCTGCATCCAGTCCCTTAAAATTAGAGTACCCATTCCTCAGTAATGCATAAAGTTTCTGGAGTTTCATATCTCATATTAAAATATCAACCATTATCAGTGTTATAATATTTAGTAGCTCCTGCAAGTCACTCATCGCCAAGGCTTAAGTTGGTCCAGGGGAGGTTTAGATTGGATATTAGGAAAAATTTCTACACTGAAAGAGGGGTAAGGCATTGGAACAGACTGCCCAGGAAGGTGGTGTCTTCATCCATCATCTCTGGAGGTGTTCAAGAAACATGTAGATGTGGCACTGCAGGACGTGGTTATGGTAATGTTGGGTTGACAGTTGGTCTTGATGATTTTGGAAGTCTTTTCCAACGTTAATGATTCTATGATGATCTTCTCATTTCCATAGACACTTCGTAAATTTGGTATGGAAAAGGCTGAGCTACCATTTGTGACTGTTACTCGGGGTGAGGAGCATTAGTAAAGCTCAGAGTGAAAGGGTATTGGAAATCAAGAAACCTGACTTTTATTCTTTGCATTTGTCAGAAGTCCCGACAGCAGGGTTATTCTGTACTCAAACTACTAAATGAGCATGGAAAGAATAACAGTTCCCTAGTTGTGAATGATTTATTATTCTCTTTGATTTCTAATTTTGCCCGAGTAAATATTTCAGGTTCTAGTCTTGAGGTGGTAAAATAAATCATAATATAATTATGCATTGCCAGTGTTTCAGAGGAAAAAAAGTGCATGAATTTATTACTTCTGATAAGCAGTCTTATTATAACAGGAGCCTGCAGTTTACCAGCAAGACAAACAAATTAACTTCTTCTATCCGTGCATTTCATTCCAGATTAAAATGGCTAAACTCAGACTTTAAGAGTGACCTACTTCATTCTGTAAGATAAGCAGGCTAGTGCTTATAGCCACAAGGATCAGGCAGCAGGACACGTACTTGTACGTTTGGAAGGCAGCTGGTTTCAAGCTATCAAATACATCAAGCCAAACAGTGTGCACCGAAGCATTGTGTCCGCTGTCAATGGCTATGGATTGCTTTATTTTACATAATGAAAGCACTGTTTGTAAAGGCAGTGTATGGAACTCAAGAGTGTGAATTTATGTTGTGAGCTACCTGACTTTTGGCTGTCAAGCTGAAAACCTGCCTGGAAAGGATGGAAGGCAAAGTCTGAGATTCACTCAAATTCTAGAGCAAAACTGCCGTGACAGATTGGACATAAAGTGACGGAAGAGAAACCCACTTAATGGTATGTGATAATTCTGTGTGTTTGTAATTGGGAGTGTAACTTCCTCGTCACCTCATCACTGCCCAGCTCCAGAGAAGCCTGCCCTCTCCCTTCCTCTCCTTAGGCACACAGGTAATAACTCTCCTCCGGTGCACGAACAGGAGTCGGCGTCAGTCAGCACCCTGAAGCAGAGAAGTGCCATTGGGAAAACCTGAATAGCACAAACAGTTTTGATATCCCTAAGCAAAAGCAGGCATACTTGATCCCAAATTCCTCCTCCGATGCAAGAGGTAGACACTTGTCTTGGGCATTTTCCTACCCACCTTATTGCTAGAAAAACTGGGCCTTATTCAACAGCCATGACAGATGATAGTCTGGCTCTTGGAGTTAATGCATACTCACTGAGCCAGAACAGGACTCTGCTTGGCAGGAATCATGACCCAGACCCATAACAGCACTTAATGTCACCAGTCATCTAAATTTACTGTGATAAATGGAATATTTCAGTGGATCCCTAATGATTTCTATTATGAGGTTATAAAAGGCAGAGACCTGTAAAATCTAAATCACACATCTCATTGCCATTTGAATGATAATAGCTGCGCTGCCCGTTTGCCTGGCAGGCAGGGTGAGCAGGGCAGAGCTGGACGTGCCAAGCTCTCACTGCATTTCTTCTCTCTGACTCGTTTTTATCAAGCCTCACTTGATCTGGGAGACATCCACGTTACGCGTGGCATATTATCAGCAAACAAAGGGAACAGCAGCTTGAAGAAGGGAGAGTCCATGCTTGCTCTGGACAGCAGGTGGTCTCTCATTATGGATTACTTTCAGCCTTCCAGTCTTCTCATTTCTTTTCTTTTTTTAGAAGTTCTGAATTATCTACCAACGTCGTTTTTTTAGCAATGGAAATTCATTTTAACCACTCTGCTTCCTAATCTCATTGCAATTGTAGCATTCAAGAATGAAAGGGTTTCCAATTACATTAAAATCATCAGGAGACACTCTGGGAAATGCTGTGTCTTAACCATCAGATAGCAACCTGGGCCATAAATTGAGAACAATGGACTGTACTAACTGGAGAAGGAAAAGAGAGTTAATTTCACATTACCTGATTTAAAAAGACACTTGGCAGTATTTTCCCCAAATCAACAGACTAATTCTTCAAGGCCTTAGCTCAGTTAAAGCATGTCATTTACCTCATGTGATTCCTGCTCTACTTTATTTCTTGCTCATCTCGAAGATACAGGATTGGTAGAGAAGCTCTGTGAGATTTTTATTACCTACCATTGATTCTTCAAGAGGGTAAGACATGCTGAAAACTAGGGGTATGGGGCCCACATCCTTCACAAACACAAGGGACTGAATATCTCAGTGGATGCAAGGCAGGGGCAGAGTCATTGGGGAAGAGGAGGTGAACTCTTGCCTCTGTGCTGCAGGGAGTCTCATTTCTAGCTGTGCTTAGAACTTAGGAGAAAACATCACCTGGTGCAGACAAGACCAAGGTGATGCTGATCATGACAACAGATCTTGCCCTGCACTGGCATTGGCTCAACTGAAATGTCCTGGAAGGAAGACAAAAGTTTAGGAAAAGCATGATCTCTCAAAAATTTAGGATACAAATGTACTCAAAGCTCTAAAGCTCAAGTCCAATATCTGTTATATGAATATCCAAATTCAGATATAAAATAATGTATTTGGCCAAATCCAGCTACATGGTGAAAATGCTCCAGTGTTTTGGCATAGGTGGCATCCAGTTTGAAAATGTATATGCTTAAAAATAACCTTTCACAAAAGGAAAAAGAAGAAAATCCCCAACAACACTATCGTTGAATGCCATGAATTTCAAAGAACTACACAGTCATATAGTGGGAGACTAAAATTTACTCACATTTAGTCAGTGTCCTAAGAAGCACAATGATGGAGCAGAGCTTCACGACAAGCCCTTCCTCAAGCCTGAGTTTCTCTCTGAATGCCTAATGCACTGTAGAGCACTCTGAACAAATTCCCGCTCACCTGAGGCTTTTAAAACTCAAATGATCTGTGAAACTGGTGACTGGCCTCCATACTCAAACTGTTCCTCAAATATCAATGCAATTATCTCTTTTTTGCTGAACAACTTCCAGTTTTGACAAAGACTGCCAATGTCAGAGGCCCAACAATGACATAGTGATTGTCATCATCTAAACCATACACAGAATTGCTCAGGTGGTGGTCAGACCCTACAGTCATTCTGGATTAGAAGACTGCTATGACTCACTATGGATACCTGTCCAATTATTTAAAAGTTCTATACAATATATCTACACAGCTTTAAAGCTAAGTGGCGATGGAGGTGTGAGCTGATTTAACCTGAGGTTAAATGAAAACCCAAAGGTAAATGGCATGGCATTTGAATGGACAGCAATGCCAAGAAATAAAAGTTTACTACATGGAAAAGGAATTTTAGAACAGAATCTTGTATTAAAAAGCTATTGGTTCTTTGTGGGTATTAAAAAAAGATTTCTAACAAGCCACTCCTAGGTAATGTAATTTTGTAGAAAAGCCACAGTGAATTGAAAGAGTTCAGATAGTGGTCAGTGGAAGATTAAAATAATGAAATTTGGACCCCATAAGATATTTAAAAGCATACGATTGGGATAAGACAATCCCATTATCTGGGTCATCATCTCATCTTATTGAGGAAAGTAGCTAAGAACATTTCAGAGAGCAGCTTAGATGCCATGAAAAAGGAACCTTGATGGCTTGTGAAAAGAGGCCAAGGGAAGGAAATCCATCTCATAGTCTACGCAGAGAGTCAGAAGGCTGAAAATAACACAGTTGGAGTGACACAGAAACTCTTAGATGCATGGAAGGATAAGAAAAGATGAAGATCCCTAATGATTTCCTTAATGATTTCCTGAGAACCTGGCATTCTTTAAAAGCACAAGATAGGGGTGAGGATGAGGATACCTCTCACGAGGATAAGGATATTTCTTTAGTAACAACCAACAATAGAAGCACGGGGAATAAATAATAAATGCTAGACCCTCTAAGCAATCAGACATTCACAAGTGTCATTTTCCCTTAAGGGTACAATTATCACAATGAAAAATTCAAACTGGCATTACACAAACAGCATTTGGCAAACACGACCGCTCCAGAGACCAATCCCATTGACTGTGGAGGATTCTCAAGGCAAGACACGAATGTATTCCTCCCCAGATCAGTACTCAGGAACACTCTGGTGACCAAAAGGCTTCATACTAGATTAGTCTGAGGCCCATGATACTCAGCCCAGATTTTGCTATTGAATGAAGGCTCCTTTTACAGAGTATCCCAATGAAGAGAAAAACATCCCAAACTGATAACTTTATTGCCATTGCAAATGGTCTTTTCATAACTAGAAAGCATTTTTACGACAACATAAATTTATGGCTACCTAAATGCTTAGGGGAAAATGACCTCTCTGCTAATTCCTTTTTTACACTCGATGTTTACAAGAGTCACAGAATAACAGAATCATTCAGGTTGGAAAAAACCCTTGGGATCATCATGTCCAACCATTAGCCCTACTCTACAAGTTCACCCCTAGACCACATCCCCCAGCACCACATCCAAGCGCTGTTTAAACACACCCAGGGATGGAGACTCACCCCCCTCCCTGGGCAGCCCATTCCAGTATTTCACTACCCTTCCGTGAAGAATTTTTTCCTAATGTCTAGTCTAGAGAGAAGAGAACCATGACTCAAATACTGAGAAAAAGGAATTTCATGATAACCACTGGAACTACCTACACTTTCCTGAAAGGGAAAGTTTGGGGCAGCATCTCATCCTTCTTGTTTTTCTTGCTTTGTTCGTAAAGCACCAAGGTTAACTCCACCATACTACTCGCTTCTATTTAGCTTTGTATTTCAGATAAGACTTATCACTCATTTACACATCTGTGCCTTGCATTGATGAAATATCTTCCATTTCAATGCACAGGCAAAGTCTGCAGCAAGCGGTATCGATCATCCTATTATCACTCTGTTATGCTTAATTTCCTCTTCATCTTTCAAGTCAAACTCCATCTCAGGCTACATCAGTAGTGGTGGCAACGGACTGATTGATTGCCCTCGCCTTTGGCAGGCATGCTGCAGGTACAGTGTAAAATGGCTTTTGTGTTATCCCAGCACAACTGAGCTCTCCTAAACTATTAAAAGAAGCAAATTAACAAGCGCCTTGCCATCCTTAAGCGCTCTGGTATGACTTTGTAACAAGCAATTAACTGATGCAGCCAGAGAGTTTGACAAAGCACTGGAAATCTCTGCCAAGAGAAGGCCTCTGCTGCACACATGACCTTCAGCATCCACCTCAGTCCTGCCCCAGGCAGCAACAGGCTGGGCTTGGGCAGCCACACCAGTCTGTAGGCAGCCACAGGAGACAGCCCGACTGCAGCATGGAAAAGCAGGGATAGGCATTCCATATACTCCACTCGGAATAAAGGAAGGCAGAGCAGAAAATTAAATGCAAGAAACTTTGTGAAATGAAGCAACTCCTTCATCCTCCTAGAGAAAAGGGGCTTTTGGGAAGGAATGTCCCTTGAGTTCCTCCTAACAGCAGCAGTAATTTCCTGATAAAATCAATGGCTGCTGTTGGCTTTGATTTAAAGGATGAAAGAAGTACTTTTCCTCTTTCTTCTCCTTTCAAGATCCAGCCAAACCACCACCACTTGCCTTGTCCATACTCAGCCAAAGGGTCCCATTGTCCTATAGCCCGAGAAGTTAAATTACTGAACACGGTGGATACTGTGATCATAAGAAATGCCAATTAAAAAAATAAAACCAAAAATCTCACCAGTCCATCTTTTCTGATACCTTTCAGCCTTTGGCACTTCCAAACATACCCAGGATTATCAGCAACTTGATTTCATACTTCACCAGCACAGTGCCTTGTAAGCTGTCCTGCACACCAGCAGTCCAGAGATACACAATTCTGCAAGCAGAGCAGAAACTAACGGCAGGTCAGCAACACAATCTGGTGACCCTTTCTCCTCTTGGCTTTGTGAAGCTTTTGTCCCCTTACATTTAGCTGTGCTGTCTAAGGCCCAAAGCAGAGAAAGTTTGCTTCCCACAGGGGGACAGATACTACTGTAGATGCTGCTTTCAACCTTGTGTAGCCCGTGGCAAATAAAGGAAACTGCTCCAAGATCAACCAGCTCAAACCAGAATATTCCACAACTTAATTGCAACCAGAGCAGAACCTTCACTTTTTAAAATGGCCATAGTTTTTTAGCATTTTTAGATTATTTTAACCGATTTTCTTAAGATATCAGCATCTAATAATTGTGGTGTTCATCAGATTAGCACATATAAAAAGTCAATGCCCAACTTGCTAAGAGTACTCAATCCACCATCCACCACTCCAAGTGGATCTCTTCAGCTCCTGCCTTTCCTTTATCTGGCCTATCTCCATACTGAACACGCAAGTTACAGAAGTATTTGAGAAAATTAATTAACAAGAGAACTTTTGCTCCATTTTTTTCTGGCAAGGTCAATTTAGTAATTCGCAGTAATAATTACAGGTGCTCTGAGCCTGCTACTGTTTGTGTTCCCTAGACACTGCTGGTGCAGATCTGAACAGAAGAGATAACTAAAGAAGCCAGCACACGTTATTAACTCTAATTAATGCCCTAGTTTCATTTCAACAGCCTTTGATTATGGCAAGTGCAGTAAAGTAACCACTAGCTTTAGGTGGAGTTTTATTCATGGCTGGCTGAATAATGAAATCACAACGTGCACAAATAACATGTTGACAAGTATTGATTCACAAGTATTTATCACACTGGTTCTGCGATTGTTTTCCAGTTGCAATTTATTTTCAAAATGTGCCTCCTCCTCTCAGTTTCCATCTTTCTCTCACTGACACACGTTCCTGACCTTGCTCAAGTTATGTATTTTGACATCTGAAAGCAGGAAACTTATAGTATATAACCTGAACTCTTCCCCTGGTAGTCGTGCAGGCACACATAATTTTTGAAACAATACATGGCTTGAAGATTTTCAGCCCATGTAGCCTTAGAGCAGGGAAATGAAAGATGACCTCTTTGTGTCCTGTTTGGGTTATGCTGGGATTTCTTCTACAGCTTAAGATCTAGTAAAAGTGTTTGCAAGATAACTAATTCTAGGTATAGATTGTAAGAGTTGAATTTTACTGCCATGCAATTAGAGTGCTCTTAGAGTTTAATTTAATTTCTTCTTAAACTTGCTGGTTGTTTCATCCAAATGGGCTATGACTGTGCAATCCTTTCAATAACCTTCTGCTTGGCAAAGGCTTCTCATTTTTGCACGGAGCCAGACACAACTGTATTCATGCAACAGGAGATTTTGGCAGTAGTGCTGCGTACATTTTCGTAGCCTGATACTGTATAGTGCTATGCATTTTACTGCATAAATAAGCATCTACTATTGAATATCAAAGGAAATGTACAGAAAAGTATTGCATCCAAGAATTGAAAATAATCATGTACTGCAGAGGTTTACAAACGATACCTTTTTGGTCTTTAAACAAAAAGGGGGAATTGTGGATGCTGAAAAGCTGCTAGCAGAGGAATTTTCCTAGGTTCTCACAATATTCTGTGAGAACCCTGCCTTTCTCACATGTGTTATGAGAAACAGTAGGACCCTAGGAGATGGGTGATTACTGACCAATCGCCCTATGGGGCTGGGGTATAAAAATGGGGTTGTAAATTAATAAAGTTGCTTCTTTTGCCTGCTCTTGCTGAACTCATATGTTGCTGCGTCTCTCTGCTCCCGGCATAAACAGCGACAGTGTACTAGCAATGCAGTCTAAAAATAGACAGCGTTTTGAGACTCAAGAACAGATAAATTCTCTTGCAGAGAAGAGTAACTCTCATTTCTCATGTGCTCTGAACATTTCATATATTTATAACAACATAAAGAACTACTTTTTTTTTCAATATTAGCAACTCATATCAAGGGGAAAAGAGCTCAAGAAACTAAAACCTGGTCTTGGTCATATCTGGCAAGGAAGCAGCCGTGTAACATACTCCTAGCACTGTGTCACAGGTGTAACACCACACCGAATCCGGCGTGAAGAACACAGCTTCCCACAGGAAATGCTTACTTAGAAGAAATTTGGATCAGTTGACATGTTTTCAGAGCAGAGCATTAACTGCTTTCCCTGCACTCAGAGTTATTTGTCTAAGCAGCAGCGTAGAAGTCCAGTGTTAGGATCCATCTGCTGTTAGGCTCACGTGAGGAGACCTTGTCGTGTTATGATGAATAGAGACAGAACAGCATTGACATAACCTGAAACCAAGACGCAAACCGATGAGGTGTGGTAGCGTAAATGACTGGCAGGATCTTTAAATGGATGTGTGTGGGACTAAGAAGTAGGAGTAAGACAGTGATTTTTCCAGCGCAGCTGAGGCAGCCGCGAGGGCTGTGCGCAGCTCTGGTAGTGACACTGGGAAAGGATATTGAAAAATCCTGCAGTGATGGATGAGCTGTGTCTGGTACCTGGGGTTCTGTCTGACTGTTGCATGGCAACAAGGGGTGCACGCTTTCGGCCCAGCCCTTGTTCTCAAAGGAGTGCCTTTAAAGAGAACAGATCTGCCAGCTCCAATCTTTCCGACAAACCCTCCTCCGTCGTCTGACCTGCTGTGTGGATTGTCACAGCCAGGCTTAGGAAAATGGGGAAGAGTTTTCATACTTCCTGCAGACAAAGGGAAAAGGTCCAAAAAAGAGACAAGAGATATTGCCTATAACTGAAGCTGATTTTCTTTTTTTCTTTGAAGCACATCATATTACCAGTTATGATGTGCTTGAAGGAATACTTATTTTTCACTGGTGGTGTTTCTAATTTGTCAGTGGTAACAATTTTCTCTACTTTTTCTGCTGAAGACACTTCAAGGTTTTCGTGAGGAAATGAAGGCACTGAAATAAATGATGTTTTTTTCCCCCAGTATTAGAAGAAAAAAAGAATACCCAAGCCCGTCTGTGCTACCAGTTTTATCTCTGTAGTAGAACAAATGATACATACGTGGCTTCCACACCCCATTTACAACTGAAGTAAATCTAAAATCTCAAGGCTTAAATTTTACAGTATCATTTTGCCATTTTTTTAAACACACAATCTTCCCTTCCTGTGGCAGGGGCAAGAGGAGTGCCCCTATCTTTTATACTCCATGCCATTTCTTAACTCCTCGCTGCAGAGCTGAATCAGTCTCCCACACAGAGGCAAATGATATGGTCAGTGTCTAGTGCCAGCAGCTTGAAGACTCAAAAATCCAGAAACAGGCTCCAGAACCTCTCTGATTGCCCCCAGACAAGACACGTTTTACTAAAGAAAAAGAGATGCTCATGTCCACAAATGCAGTGTGCCTTTCTGCCCCACTATCTGTTGAAAAGGACCCATGTGAGCCCACAGTCCCACCAGAGCTACTTGAGACCCTTTCACTGCAGCGGTTTCTGGTGTGGATTCTTGTGAGCAAAATGCCTTGTCCTTTTCTGATTCTTCCATGTTCTCCCCCCAGCCTGACAGCCGAAGGAGAGGGAGTGCACTGCCATTAAATGATGAGGATCTTGCCCTCACTTTATTAATGCCTCCCTTGGGAGTTCTAAGGAAAGACAGGGAGAAGATGATCACATTATCAGAAGTTCTCTTCCTCAAAGAGACAAGTCTTGAGAGCTTGTTTACATCAGATGAAGTGATTGAATTTCACTTGACATGTCACAAACATCCAGCCTGTTGGCCACAGAATAAAGTGAATAATTTAGCAGGGAACTGCTGTATGCCAAGCAAACAGGTTGTAAAACAGTTCTGCACAAAATCTGGGGAACCAGCTGTCTAGATCTGAGGCACAGAATAGCATTTATTGCTTATGCATCATGCTGAATTGCTAACAACATGGCCCAAAATGAGGAAAAGGATGATGAATATGGAGGAATTACTTATTGCTGTCTATAGTCAAAAACTCTTTCAGCACATGGACAAATACAGGGAACTGCAGGCAGTACTTCTAGGGTTGCTAACATTTAAAGAAGAGTATACTAAAGCAGACAGATTCATGTTGCACACAGAGGAATATCAGAGTCTACCTGCCTACAACAGATGAGACAACTGCAGATTTTCCTGGGACAAGAGCGCTGCTGTCCGGTTCAGGCAGGAAATGAAGAACTCATTCTAATGAGTAATTTGGGAAGCTAAATGTAAACCCATATTTGCTTGAATGTTGCAGTTAGAAAACCTCTCCTTTCCTATCACCATACTGAACAAAGAACTGCTGGTTTTATTCAGCCCTCAGCGGGTGCATTTTGCAAAAGAGCTCGGAATTGACCTCGTTGTGATGGCACCGGAACCAACGGGAATTTAACTCCAGATTCAGCCAGAGCAGGAACTGACTCTCACTGCCCCAGGATGTCCAGGGTTATAGACTGGCACATGCTGCAAAGTCTTTATAATTACCCCATTATTCAGAGTGGCTGCACAACCATGTAATGGCCTCTTTTTTTTTTTTGGTCTGGCTTCCCTGCTGGCTTCTATGGTTGTCCATTTGTTTTCCAGATGGCACCTCTGTACAAATAACACTTTGCTCCGGGCTTTATAGAGTTGGAATTGGAAGGAAACATTGCAAATTTCCATGAGGACAAATTTTGACTGTCTTTAATTTTAGTCTAGGATATGTAGTTGTAAATTTGATTTGCCAAACTTCTTCTAATTCAGTAACAGAGGGAAAAAGCATCTTAGTGGAACAGATACTGAGAATAATTACCTATTCTTCTCTACACATTAAGTATTTATAATTAAATAACAAACAAACTATTCAAAGCAGCAGAAATGCCAATGAATTCTTTAAGAAATATTCAAGGAAATGTCATCCTTTAAATCTTCAGCTAATTCTGGGTAGGTTGGCAACATTGGAAAGTTAAGACATACCTAAACAACTGCTCATCCAGCAGAAGGCAAGAAAGAAAGTAAAGCAGCATTTCATTATTGTGCATAAAAAAACTAAAGCCAGGAAATCAATCATCATATTATTTTTGTGGAAAGAAATGAAGACTTCAGCAAACAAGTTGTACATGGAGATTAATATTAAACAGAGACAATGGCTGTAATTCAAACAAAAATGTATAATCAGCAGAGCAGAGAAGCTCTTTTAATAGAATGACAAATATAATGAATGGAATTCGAAGATGGGAGAATAACAGTGTTGATGTCCCTCAGAAAACTTTAACAAGGAAAACAATTTTCCATGGAAAAATAGAGTGAAATAATCTTACCATGTAGCTATAGGCATTGTTAGATATAGTTTGCAGCACTCAAGCATCAACAATCCCTGGATGGAAATTCCCCCCTCACCCCACTGGAGCCTGTGACCTCCAGAGCACTTCTCTTCACAGACCTCACAGAGGATTTTGACACAAGAGGAATCTGTGTCCTTTCCCGAGGCTGCTATTATAACCTTGTATTAAATTTGGAGTTTGTTCTTCAAACGTTCCAGCTGAGATTAAATATTATCACCTCATTTGTAGCCTAAACATCTCTGAGAGTACTTTCAGTATTGAAACCAGAAACTGGTCAACATTTAACGAGTGTCTGGCACACTCCACAGCCTACAATGTCTTCCCCAAGGAAGTGGCTGCAGTTTTGCCGGCTGTAGTTTTGCCACCTTCTGTGTGACACTGACCTAGCCCTGCAGAACAAACACGGTTCAATCCTGCAGCGTCCTGAGGTTCTCAGCACCTGCAACTCTATTTCTGCAATTCAGTAATGCACAGGATCAGACTCAGTACACATTCTTTTTTTGGCAAAGAAGTAGACAGGACTAATTAAAAGGTTAGAACTGTAAAGGCACAGACTTATCTGTCTATGAGTTAGACCATAAAATAGCTTCACTGTACTATTATACCCTTGTGAACCTTCAAGTAATACACGGGCTTGATTGATTGGACTCAAAATGCAAAGACCACAAAACCAGCATTCAGCTGTTCTATTTGTTATGATTTCAATTTAAGCCTGCCAATAAGCTAGCTTGCTGCCCAATGGCAATTCCCATTCCTCTAGCTCAGAAAAATTACTGCAAAACTAAATACAATATTTAGCACTTGCTGTCTACCCTTCGCTTATTTTGGGAGCAGGAACAGGAAGACTGCATGCTTAAACCCAATTCTTCTCCCTGCAGTACAATCTACAACAGAGCTTGGTCTGTCTCTGCCCTGAAGGTGCATTACCAGGAAATTCCAGAAGTTGGGACAAAGGAAGATCACTTCCAGTGATCCTGGACACAAGTTTCGTATCTCACTGGGGCCTTGTAACTCTGAGGTTAGGAGGACAATGGCCACTCAAGTACCTCAGAAGGCAGCACACCAGTGACTTTAACAGAGGTAGTGATCTGTACTAAAACCCAGCAAGAACCACCACCTGCACCACTGCCAGACCCAGCAAGGTACAAAACGTTTCACTGCCAGCCCTACCTGGAGAAGAAACTGGATCTCCATTAAGAACGTCTCTCTTTCTGCACTGAAAATCTCCTTTTGCTGCAGAGTTTCAGCCAACATTGCTACTAATTACTTGATTGAAAACTCCAAGAATTTACATTTAATTAGCATGACAAAATGATTCCTCACATCTGTGGCTGGCTAACTCTTTTTCACAACCTTAATGAGATGCCCTGTGGAATGGTTACAACTGAAGGAGCAAATGGACTTCAGGTTTCTGAAAATGAAGGTCTTCAGGCACTGCAGGTCATAAATGTCAGTGTATGTGAGAAGAAAGTGTTTCATTTTGGTGCTTGCTCCACACTGCACAGAGCTACAA
Source organism: Todiramphus chloris collaris (assembly GCA_025345505.1). Lineage (NCBI taxonomy): Eukaryota > Metazoa > Chordata > Aves > Coraciiformes > Alcedinidae > Todiramphus > Todiramphus chloris. Next base: position 18,498,929 of record JANVCC010000037.1, on the reverse strand, counting down.
TGGAAGATTCCTATCTGTGCATTAACAGTTTACCTGTAAGGCCCTGGGCATCCACAGAGCTCACTCCCTTCCACTGAACTTGGACTCTGTGATTCTTCACAGAAAAATCAGTGGGCCTTTGGTGGTAAGAGGAAACAAATCAGGGATGAACCTGAAACTGGCAGTGAAAAAGAGGGGTATCAGAGAGACTGCTATCTCTAGAATTGTCCAAAGGAGCCCAAGACAGCAATATGTCATGTTAGCCCTTTCTTTTCTCCTCATACTGCCTTAGCTGCAGTAGCACTGAGGCAAGGAGCAGCTCAGACAGCTTTACACTGATGAAGATTTTTTTTTTTTTCTCTATAGGAACTCTTCCTGGTCGTTTGCACTCAAATGAAACAAATCCATAGCCTGGTTATTCTGTCCTGTGCAGATACCCATCAGAACGAATGGCATTCCAGACACAGCGGTCCTCAAGAAAACTTTATCAAGGCAGAATTAGAATTGGAAGGTGCAGTTTTAAAGTCAAATCTGGTTTTGAGGTCCACCCTTTTCCTTACCTGTCCCATCCTGCAGCATTTTCTCAAGCTCAATTTAAAATGTCCCCACGTATAAAATACCAAATAGCTTTATAAAGTTACTATGCTTTCGTGCTCTTGCAGAATCATACATTTTTCTTGATGAAGTTAATTATTGCATTTAATGGGCCACTAACAAAGGAATTGTTGTACACATGCTGATCATGTGCATATTTTTTATACGTGTGCTGATCATGGATTCTTTGAGCAACATCTCCAAAACGTGAATCTATCAGAGGACAGATGGCTGAAGCAAAACATATCTTAGTAGCTTGACTTTTCAACTAGTAAAATGTCTAGTTTTGTACATATGACTTGTTCTTTTCCTTACAGAACTACTGGTTCCACTAAAGATAACAAAGTATAATCCCATAAACTCTTCAGTGTGCTCTTATGGGTTGTTCCTTCTTCACAGTTCCTCTCATCTTGGTCCTAGAGTTGCCAGTAAGCAATACCATGTGTAATCATGAATTACGAAGCAGTTATTATTAGGCCACTGATATTGCCAGGCACTGGTCCACTTTGGCACTCTTTCTGATTACATTCTGCTGCTGAGAGGTCAGTAAATCTAAAGGAAGAACAGTGGAACATTCTTCTCCTTCCAGCACCTCAGCAGGAGTTTTGGAAAGGGCTTTTGGCTTTGTAGTCATTGCTGATCAGCAAGCTTTTCCTTTCAGGAAAGTAGAGATTACAAAGGCTTTTCTTCTCTCAGTCAGGGAGGGTTTAGTAGCACTGCTAAGAAAGTGTCATTCTGAAGTGTCTGTGTACAAGAATGAAGGGGGAGAGAGAGGAGGAATGAGACAGTGGAAGGGTAAGGTATGAAATATGATAACATCCCTCATATCTCCATCCCCTGTCTTGCTCACCTTCCTCTGGTCTGACCCCCTAAGATGAAATCTGTCTACTCCCAATGAATCTCTGCTTGTCTTTCTCTTCCCTCTGAAGCACGTTGGGGGAGGACTCCTTGATCAGTTCTGATGGCAGGTAGCAAAAAGATAAACCAAGACTGAAAATACAAAATACAGGATAAATTACCAGAGCGGAACAAATACAGCAAAGCCAATTTCATTTTGCAATAGGAGCTAACTTCAAGTGAAAACCACTTGTACAACAGCTGTTTGGTTTAGCTGCTGAAGAACAAACTGAAAAAGCACAGTGAACTGTTTCTGGTTTAATACAAATCACTTTCACATTTATTCTAGACCTTATTTTGCTGTTTCTATAATTGGGGCTTTCTCCAGTTAAATATTCACACAAGTCACAATATTGAACATTTACTTTTCCCTTGACAGAGGTTTTCTAAGTACAGTTCTTTGTTTAATATGTCCTGACCTTACGCATATTTGACAGCCTCTAAGGAGAGCTATTCCTCTGGAAGAAATACACGAGTTCTATTTGTTATGGTTTTCTATTTTCCCAATAATTTCTGCCATGGGCAACTCAGGCTGCAATTGAGATATTAAAATTTCATTCTCCAGCTTTAATCGTAAGTCTTTGGCCTGAATACAAAAGCTCTCTCTGTGATTTTCTATGCTGAGGATCATAAACTCAGCAGACTCCAACGAGGGAGCAGGCAAGAGCTGCAGCAGTTTGACTGCACGACCATTGTACCAACAGTCAGAACTACCACAATGATCTGAAAGTCCCCAGGGAGCCCAAATGAGATGCAATAGTCAGAGCAATTAAAGTGTAGTGGCTATTTATTGCCTCGCAGAATACACAGACATAACAATATCCTCTTTTCTGAGCTGTTACCACTGAGCTAGTGCACTGCAACTCTACCAGGAATAAGGTTCTCTGGAGGAGCTGCTATTTAGAAAAGCTGTAAACACAGGATCACAACAACTTGAAGTCACTACAAAATAAACAGCGTGGTTTTGGTAAGAAAAGGGTCTTTTGCAACAACAACTGTCTCTGCAAAAACTGCCTTTGGGAAAGTTTATTCTGCCTTTTTTAAACTTTCATTTCATGAGGTGCCTCCCGATCCCTGTGTTATGATCACTGGAAAGGAGGTCTAACAGCAAATATGCAGTTCATTCTGCAGCATTAACTGCTTAAGGTGATTTTGCCACTAAATGGCACCAAAAAAAAAGCTGTTAAATTAACAGCCCTTTTTTTCAAGTTGCTGAGCTCTAATCCTACGACACCAAAGGAAACAGGAACTGAATCCGACCTAAAGACACCGGTACCAAAAATCTCCATCATCAATCAGCTGATGAAGGCAAAGTTCATTCTGAGCTCTCTGGAACACTGAAAATTTGCCTGCTTTTGTACAAAGCCTGACGACGACTTACTGCTACGGGAAGTGCAATCGTTCTGCATTGGAACTTCCTACCCCTGCATGTTAAAGGAGTTCCTTTAACTGGTTTTATATTTATCTTTGTAAACTTAGCTTAAGGAAAACAACAGATTCTTTGTAAATTTTAAAGCTCCTCCTTCTCTGTGTACTTTAAATTAAGACCTTGTCAGTAAAAAAACCAGCAAGAGAATTCAGCCTTCTACAGCTCCATTCATTTTAGTAATCTCTGAACATTACTGTGAAAAGATCATTCATCCCACCAGTCCTCCTTGCATAGCATTTTCTTTGTCCAGTCTCAAAAAGGAGACAAAACCCTGCAAATTTTAAGTCAGTCATTGTTCAACTGCACCGTGCTAGGAAGCAAATGAATAACAAAAACGTTTCATCCCAACCTGAAAAAGAATTCCTGAAGCTATGAGAACAAGTGTGTGGCCATTTCACACTTAGTAAAAACCTTAACGACCTGAGGAATTGTTTTGTTATCAGATGTGAGCCCCAGGCACACATTTTAAGCCGTATGTCAAAACCACCTAGGGTTTATCCATACCCTGTAATGGTACTGGGATGTCTGAGCAAAGGCACCAGCCAAAACTAGGAAGTGCCTCACCTGAACTTGCCACAAGTGGTAACAATGTGGTCAGAAAGTGGTGAAATCAAACCAGTAATGTCTCGCTCTCCAGGCCAAGCTGCAACAAAACCATCTACAAGGAAAAAAGCTGGAGAATCAGGCCAAACCATCATTTTTTTCTTGTTAAGTGATGGAGAACCAATAAAGGCAGGTGCATTGCCACATGCCAAAATGTGGAGGATTGCTGCTTGGAAGAGGACTTCGGCCACTCTGTCTTCTCCTGTCTGGCACCCAGCCTATGGGCTGTAGCCTTGACACCCTGGTCAGGGGGCTGGAAGAGACAGAAAAAGCCTCCGGTAGCTCAACATGTCAAGCAGTTCCCTGGCAGCTCACCCCTTTTCTGCACCACCTAAGAAGTGGAAAAACAACAAAGATAACAGGACATGGACATTTCAGTTTACCAGAACATGTAATGGAACAAAGATCACCCTCAGCTTGGAGCGAGAAGGCATAAGCAGGCGTCAGACCTCTCCTGCTCTGCGCGTGGCTCTCCCCGCCACATCCACAGCTGCTGGACTGGGAGCAGAAAGCCACAATGACCCGACCGAGCAGCACACGCTGCAAAGGGGACAGTCCGTGTCAGCGAGCAGCATCTCATCTCCCTGTGCAGCCAGGGGTTCAAAAGGGTGCTGGGGAGGAGCTGGTCCCTGGGCAGACCCCGCTGTGCCACATCCTTTGGGGTCTGGAGAAGCTGGGCGGCAGCCAGGGCCTGACCCTGTAAGCACCAGTATGCGCCATGAGACTCACACCGGCACTTGGGGGAGCCAAGAGATCTGTACTTTGATGTGCACCAAGAGACAGGATAGAACAACCTTTTCAAAACAAGACTGTACATGATTCAGACTGTAGTCATAAAAACAACCACCTTCCGTAAACACGCTGAACAAATAAATGGGAGTTAATTTCTTAGCAGTTTTCAGAACTAGAAGCTGTATTTACTTTTAAACAGACAACAAAATTTCCCCAAGCTAGCACTAAATAGTATTTTTATTACTATTGCAGTGCTGCAAAAGGCACATTAATAATGTAATTACCCACATCTCACATTTGTTCCTGGTTAGGGCATAGCAGAGTGTGTCGGTGCATTGCACTGGCTTTCAGGGGAAATGAGGCATTTGAGAATCATCTGCTGCTCATGGGAAACGTTCATGGTTTACAAATTCCTATTCAATGTTTCTGTTCGTTTCAGTTGAGATCTTACCTTGGTACACAACAACCAAGCCTCTAAACATCAACTCACTTCACAAATGAAAACTACAGCTGGGTAGTTTTGGTCTAAAAAGCCTACAGGCTCCCATTGAGGAAAGGCTTATCCTGCATCCATCCCCATCGCAAAAATCCAGCCTACGAAGCTTTATGGTATCTGAAAGACTGTAACGCTAATCTGTGGCAGACAAGAATTTAATCTAATGCATGCAAGTTTCTTATTTGTATTTTCTTTCATGAAGACAATATGCCACAATAATATATTCCCTTTAGTCATCAATCCACTTACATAACTTCCCGACTTGCAGCGCTAATCCGGAATGCTGCCCTTCCTACAGCCCTGCCCTCGCTGAACCAGGCTACCTGCAAACGTTTGCTGGCTGGATTGGACTGCTCTTTCCATTTTAAATTAAATGCTTAAAGGGGGAGGCCTCTTCAGGCAACACCATTTCTCAGGACAGAAAAATACACTTGCAATCTGCCCAGATTGTGAGCTATTTTGTTAAGAGTGTGAACTCCATTAAACCTCTGTGTGAGGGAAGCGTTTATTTTAAGTGTAAAATTACACACAAACAATGCTCTGGACAAAAAAATCAACAACAACAAAAAAAGATTTTACCACCTTTCCCTCCCACAGAGCCCTGCCAGTGCTGTTTAGGGGAGACTTGGCCTCCTACGCTGAGCTGGCAGCTGCAGCGCAGGCCGCAAGCCCCTGGCTTTTCACACCCCGCTGCCGCCGGGGCCAGACCCACAGCGGCCCTGAGAGGCCCGCAGCCTGGCGGGGTGGGCAGCACGGTGCGACCGGGCTCTCACAGCCCGCCGGGGACACGCGGGGCGGGGGCTGTCGCTGTCCCTGCCCTTGTCCCTGTCCGGGTCCCGCTGCCTCCCGCCCTCTCCCTCCCTCGCCCCTCAGGCGCCCAGGGGCGCGCGGCCCCCACCCCCCAGCGTGCCCCGCGCCCGCTCTTCTCGCGAGAGGCGGCGGCGGAAGTCGCGAGGCGGGGCCCGGAAGCGCCGCTGCCGCAGAGCGAGAAGCTGAGGGCTCCACCATGGCCGAGACCGACCCGAAGACCGTGCAGGACCTCACCGCCGTGGTGAGGCCGCCGGGAGCGGCTCCGGGCCCGCCGCCTCGGGGGGGGGGAGCGGGGAGCGTGGAGTCGGAGCGCTGTCCCGCCCCGGGGCGGCCGCACCGTGGCCTCCTTGAGGAGCGGCCCCGGCGGAAACGGGGGGAAAGCTCCGGCCGCGGCCCGTTGGCGGGCCCTGCAGTTACCTCCTGGCACCCGCCTGCTGCGGAGGGGCCGGGGGGCTTGTGGCGTTGCCTGGGCCGTTTCCTTGGGTCTCGTTATAAACCGCTGCCACCGCAGAGTTGCTTGTGCCGAGCCCTTCGGGGACGGCTCAGGGCAGAGCGGTTACCGTCGTGTCTCCCTTCGCAGCACCAAAGCCTTTCGCCTGCCCGAAGCGCTCTGCTGGTGCCGCCAGGCAGGGCAGCCGGCGCCTCCTTGCGCAACGAGGAGTTTTCTGTGTCTGGGGGGGATATGGTTAAGAGTGGGAGTTTGGGACTGCGGCAGGAAAGGCTGTTATTCTGATACTGGAAGCAGCTGCTGTGGGTTTAATCCTGGTTGTGGAATGCAGGCGTTTTCTAGGTCTTAAAATTATTTTCCCATGTGTACTTTTGTATATATGTATCAAGATAATGATACTATAGAGTGGGCACACAGCAATGAAAGAGAACATTGTAATTGCTTTAGTACATGAGATTAAATAGTGTAACAACCTCTTTAATGAAAAGAAAACAGACTTCTTTTTTCCTTTCTGTTAGGTGCAGACATTGCTTCAGCAAATGCAGGACAAATTTCAAACCATGTCTGACCAAATAATTGGAAGAAATATCCTTTTTTGAAGTCAGCTGCTGTACACTACAGAATCATTAGTACTGTAATGTATATTACCAGGGGGATTTGTAAGATTTTAAAGTGACCGTAAGAGCTTGAGCAAAGCTGTAATAAAACACCAACCAAAGGAAAAAACCCAACTGCTACTAAATTGCCACTGTAGTCCTTAACTCCAGTGAACTTGATGACATGAGCTGTCGCATAGATGACCTGGAGAAGAACATAGCAGACCTCATGACACAAGCAGGAGTGGAAGAATTGGAAGGCGAGAACAAGACCCCTGCTACCAACAAGAGTTAAAGTGAGTCTTGCTATGCTTGAGACAAACCCTTTGGTCACTTGAAGTTACTGACTTTTCCCTTTGATTTGTAGTCTGAAATTCACGTGCAGCAGAATTGCATACAGAGAATTGTACTATGTATAGAAAGAGTTACGTGTTATAGTAGAATACGAGAAGCTTTAAGAAGCTCTCAGCAGCAGCCTCTTCACTGAGAGTGTTTTCCTCATCAGTACTGGGGGGAGAGTTATTTTCTTCATGCCCAGTTAGCTTTGAGGAAGTGCAGTGGCTGGATTCATCCTCTGGCTGTCCGAGTGGGATTTGAAATAACAACTGTCTTTGCAGCATAGAAAGGAGAAGAGATGGGGAAAAAATACCAGTAACAAACCAGGCTGTTTTCTTTTTTTATCGTATTTGCTTTTCTTAAAAGGACAGTGATCTCATATAAAATTATTTTTCCTCAACAGGTTGCCAGTAACTTAAGATGAATCCTGGAGGACTTTTTTTTTTTTCTGTTTTTTTTTTTTTTCCTACAAATCCTTGGAATTACAGAGCATCTTTTTGCAACTAATGTGTGTAAAAGCATTTTTATATTGTTACAGAGCTTGCATTCCAATGTATATTGTATAGTTAGGGATAGGTTAGTTTATATTTTGATTTCTGTACTGTAATTTCACTTTTTGAATTCTTGTTATGAGGATCAATTTGTTGTGTTATTAAAACACAGATCTTACGGATCTCAACTACTGGGTGTATTTTTTTGTGAAGTCACTTTTTTCTCTTTTTCTAGACATTTCATTTCTGATAGCTAAACATCTCATGACTCCCAGCAAATGGAAATCTTACCTTGTCCTAGGTCACTTTGTGGAGTGAAGCACAAGACTGAAATGTCGCATTAATCTTAGCTCTCAGCATCAGTCACTCACCTGGTTGAGAACAATGTGGTGGTTTCTCATAAATGTAATAAAGTGATTTTGGAAACGTAAGGCATTGAATGTCACAATCATATCTCCTACTCCTGCGTGTTCCTGGAACATAAACCAGAAGTTCAGAGGTAACATTAGAGGCGTCTGTACAGCTGAGCAACCACTGCCATTCAAATCTGTTCTATTCAGACAGACAAGGAACTATTAACTATGAAAAATCTCCCTAAGGGATTTCAGTTTTTTAACGCTGTAAAACTGTGCTTTGAAACTGGCAATGTGACATTTAGTGTTTTAATAATGATTGATTAAATTATACTGGGGGGAACGGGGATGGGAGTGGGGGAGGGTCTGTGTGTGGTCTTTGAGTTTAAATCACTGGCTCATTGTACAGAACACAGCGAGGATCTGCTGCATAACGGAAGAAGGAGAATCCAGTAAGAACTGTAAAGCCTCCTTTCTCTCTCGGGTAACGATGATCCAGAGCTGTTGAAAACAGTTGGCTTAGAAAAGTGTGTGTTTTTGTAATGATACCCACGTTCACAGGCCTGAAGTCTAACGGATTACATGAGAGTGTTTGGGCAATGAAAAGTGTATTTCAAAGAGTCTGTACATGGCACTTGTGAAGAAAAATGACCGCTGTCGGGTCCTGCCCGTCCTTGCAAGGCTCCTGCAGAAAGCACCGCTGGCGCTCCCGCCAGGGACACGTGGGCCACACTGGAGCCTGCTCTTACAATGCCACCAAATTAGGTGTTTTACGAAGGCAACGTGACAGGTCATTTTTCAAAACAGGGGAAATTGTAATGAAAGCTGGTCATAATAGGGGGATTTTGTGAACAGAGGAAGTGTTATTGATATACGTTGTAACACCAGCCTTGAGCGCTTTGTAATGTCCTTTAAAAAAAAAATCTAATAAACTCTTATGTGGTAACAAATAGTCAGGTCATATATATTAAAGGAAAATCTAGCACGAGTGTATCATTATATGTGAGACTACTTAGAAGCTATAGAAAGATGTCAGCATCACCCATACTTATAGAACATAGTCTAGAATGTAGGTGTGTCCTGCATAATAAAGGTGGGAACATGATTCAGGCCCTGTCAGAGCTGGGTGTTAGTTACAAGGTAATTACAACATAGACCAAATCCGTAGGAGAGAATATTAAAGCGGAGAATCGTTTTCTATGATGTTTATACAACTATACAATCTCATCTGGCTGCCTCCCTCCTGTCGGAGAAATCGTTCCTGACTGTGCCTGCAGTGTTCTGTATCCAGCAGCAGAAGGTCTGCCCCCCTCAAGTGTCTAAATAAGTTCTTGGACCATTATTTCAGCTTTCAGAAGAAGTGATATTCTCCAATCCCAGTCACTTTTCAGTAGAGATAGTTTTCCCTCGTAAACTTAACACTCAACTGCTTTTGAAAAGTAACAGTTCAAGTCAAAGCAAGCCTTTCAAACAGGAAGGTGTTACTCGTGGCTCTTGAAATAGTGCATATTTTTGAGCAACGTGTTTTATTCTCCCTCAGAACCCATGACAGAGCTTCAGTGCATAAACAGCACACGCAAGCCAAAGTACAAGCCCTTTTGGCCACATTTTCTTAAAGAGCAGTTAGTTTAACAGACAAAGCAGAAGATGACTTTTCTTACGTGTTACTTTATACGGGTTTGCTAACACTTTACCAAATAATAGCATTATATAGTTTTGTGGGGTTTTTTTCTGAGTATACTTGCTCAGATCTTAACAAGTACCTGTTCCTTCCACCGGGCTGCCTCACTTGCAAAGAAGAGGATCAAGCTCTTGAACAGGGGCTGTCTTCCTTATTAGAACATGAGAAAAGCTGTTCCATATGTTCATTTAAATCAAACTATATGCTGTCTTCAGTTCAGGGCTGTCCTTTGAGACTGCAGCTTGCAGTTTTTAGTCAGTAATGCGGAAGTCTAGATAGGCACTTTCTACTTCAAGGAAAATTTTCTACTCTCATCATGGTAACACACATTTGGATTTTACCAGTGACTTATTTACCTCCTACAGTTTATTTTCCACAGTTATAGATTAAATGCACCCTGCTCTGATTCCTTGTACAAGCAGGCATGGTGGGGGCTGCATTTTCCTGCTTGCAGTTCCAGGCTGGTGTACCTTCAGGCAGCCCTTCTAGGCACAGCAGATCCATGCTCTGGCAGCAGAACTGCCTGCTCCACGGGTGCTTTCCTGCCAGAGGGGAAAGGACTTCTGGTAGAACAGGTGCCACCTAGCAGGAGGTGAGAGAGGTGAAAAACACACTGTCTTGAACTTGTTGCTTCCTTCATTCCTTCCCATCTTTCCCCAAGCAGCAGTCAGGGGATAGCAAAGGTGCTTTTCCTGAGTGAGTGTGAGGCATAGAACTACACAGAACAAGCAGAGTCTACGGGTCCTGCATTTATGGGGAAAGGGAAGAACAGGTAAGGAAGGGGCAGACTGACTACACCCCCACACTCCCCAGCTCCTCTCCACGTTCCTCACGCTCTCCATTCTCTCTACTCTCACATCTCACCATTTCTACTCCAGATTGCCGTTACCACCACCCTCTTCAACACCTGCTTCTCTCCCACTCTTCCTCAGCTGTTACTGAGGAAAAAGCTGTTGTCTCCAGGTAACCACCAAGTACAGACGGCCTCTCACAAAAGCTCTACATTAGGAACGGGAAATAGAATCAGGTTTTTTTCCATGACAGGAATGATGAGTGACACCATGCATGTCTTCAATCACTTTTCACAGCCAGTCATTAACACCAGTATATTTTTTCTGAATGTTCAGATTTAAGACGTGAGAACTCAGAAACAAGCTGAAGGTTTCGGGATCTCTGTGCTGTATTTCACACTGGGCAACACAGATAACTTTGAAAGTCCTGTCTTGCCTCTTCTGGTGTCTTAGTTCCTAGTTTCACAGCAGGAATGATACGCCCTCGGTACAGAGGAGCAGTGTTAGAATAAATCCACGGTTTGAAAGAGGCCCACTGATAAGTGATCCAGAACTACGGTATCCTTAAGAGGATTTTGCATTTAATCTCTGCCATGAAAACAATATACAGTAAATAAGTCTGCACACAGATAACTCTTCAACTAACACCATCTGGTCTGTGCACTAACGGCAGTGGTTATAGGCCAGGGACACATGCTAAACTACAACGCTTGCTGTCTGCAAGAGGTGGTTTCAGACCACCAGGTCTCCCAGATCCCAGCAAGTGCCACTGCCTGCACTGCTGCCCGCTTTGGCACGCAGCTCAGGAGGAATCACTCGGGCAATTCTCAGTCTACTGGGGGCAGGGGAGAAGCAACATCTGTGCAAATTCCTGTTACCTGGCCTTTTCTAGGCCACCTCAACACTCACAATGAGGTGCCACTGGCTCCTTTCCTTCTAGATGCATGAGGCACGGGGAATTGTTTTGCCTCTCTCCCAAACCCCGTGGAGTGCTGAAGCCTCTCAGGGGGTCTCTCTCCAGACTTGGAAAGTTCATGAAATGCTTTCCTTCATATTGTAAATGCATTTGACACTATGCCTTCAAAAGGAATATACTTTAGATTCCGTGTGGTTTTGCTGTGAAACACCTGTAACTAAGGCCAGAGGCACTGTCCATCCTCTCTTTAAAATCACATCTCAGTCGGCAGTTTTCCTGGAGGTACTCACATAGAATTGTTTTTAGTGAAGCTTTTCATTTTTCCTCGAGATCATAACTTTCTAGCAGATAGTGCCTTCTAGTGGGCACTCTCTCGCTAATAGAGGGAACGCTACTCAGATTAATTATTTGGTTACCTTTAATGTACAAGTTCAGATGTTAGGACTTTAATGAGCCACATGCTGTTTTGAAATGTGGTTATTACCCAAGACACTGAGGCTTTGTTTACAGTTAAGAAAATTAATAGGATACACAAATCCCTTCCTGAGCATTAAGCCTCACTGTGTTTTGAAAAGACCTGATGCTTGCTGAGATTTTTTTTTCTGACTCCGATGCAGAGTTAATGAAATTAGGTCATTAGGAAAATAAAGCATGGGAATAAAAACTTCACATCTTGTAAGCACTCTGAGGGAAGAAAGGTCAAGCAGGAATTGTCTCTCTGACAAATGCATGTGTATTAATAGAAAGTGTTCTTTTATGTCATTTTGCTACAGACCTGATACTTTTATTTATGAATCTCTTGTAGTTAAATACATACATAAAACTTTCTTCAGTTTACAGCACTGCAGAATGTACAATCCTTGATCAGGAGATTAAATCCTGTTCAAAACTGCAGCTGGAGAAGTAAGTGATGAAGTGTTTCTCAAGTCTCAGATTCATTAGTGTTCATAGAACAAGTCTGGATGGAAGACCCACGACCCTTTTGTGCAAGCCCCCATTCTGATATGGAAAATACAGCAGAATAATCCATCCTCTTATGGGCTTTTTGCATTTTAAGCTGCACCACCACACTGGAGGAAATCACTGGAATCAGCTCTTCTCTAGTCACTGGCATAGAAATATCAGTTCCAGAGGAGCAACACCTGAAGGTTTCCAGGATTTTTTCTTTATTCTCTCTTTTGTTCTTTTCTTTTTGTTTGTTCTTTTTGGTTTATTTGTTCTTTTCCTTTGATCTTTTCTTTGTTCTTTTATTTTTACACACACTTTGAGAAGTCAGTAGGCCAAGAATATCCAGGACAGAGATTGTGTAGTTTGGGAAAATGAAAGCAACTGATAACATAAAGGAAAAAGAGGTAAGCTTTAAGACACGAGGCTAGCTGCTAGTTTCTAGGCATTTAAGACCCCATGTGTGAAGACTCTGTGTGATGAAATGTCCACCCTGGTTTAAGCTCTGACATATGACACAACCTGGTGGAAATAATGAAGGAGCATTCGTTAGCTTCACAAGAGGCTGCTCAACAGCAGAACAACAATTAATTTAGGTCACCAGCTGCTCTAAAAAAGGAGAAGTTTTGTATCATACAACAGGTGCCCAATTCAGACTGCAAAGAGTCCAAATCCTCTCTCTTCAAAACACAGTCACTCTAAAAAGAATTCTTCAGAGCTAAAGGGCAATAACAAAAACCCAGAAACCACTGCAATAGTCAAATACCTAAGGTCCAAAAGTGAAAATGTCATTGATCTTTGCAAACAGATTGATTCTGCAAGGATTTTGTCCACTTTTGAAGAAGCAGGAAGAAGACCTTTCAAGGCTCATCACCAGATCTTTTAGGGTAAAGTATGTGAGTTTCTTCCTGGCTTTTTTAATGCAAATGACTGGTCACCAAAATTAAATGACCTGAGTGTTTGCTTGCCTAATTTCATGCTGAGACACACAAGCACAAGACCTCAATCATGTTATAAAAAATACTTACTTCCAACAACTAAAAGACTGATTCTTAATGAATATTAATGGGATATAAACTGGGGGGGGGGGGGGGGAGAAGCCACCCCAAACCTTAGACTTTTCTCAGTGAAGCCAGCCCTCCTGCTATTGACACGCAACACATATTATAAAAGAGACCCAATCTTCTTAAAAATTAATGGACCGCAAACATTAAAATTAATGACAAATGCAATCAACATTTATTAGAAGGGACATTATTAGGATCTCCAACAAGTCAGGCAAAAAATTTAATCAGGTTCTTATCAGAGGGTTACAAATAGATGTGTCATTTTAATAAATTTAACAAGTGTACCATGCAACTGAGAATTGGGTGTATCTTAAAAGACAATTAACCAGAGATCCTTGAACAGGATTCACTGCTCTGGGAAGCCTTGGCAAGTCCTTTTCCCAAATTATTAATGTTACCCTGTCATATGAGAAGGTGCAGAACCGTGCTTCTCTTCATGAGTAGCCCCAATTCTCACCTTTTTAATGGAATATTTTATAAAAACTATGTTCAGAACCAGTACAGAATCCAGAAGCAAGAGCTCATCATTTCTTTTAGTGTTGCACACGGCAGTGGAGGAGATGATTGGGGGACCTCTGATAATCTGGTTTTAAGCGTTCATCATTTTATTTTTATACAAGTTCTTCACATTAGAATTGTTCTTCTTTCAGGTCAGAACCACTTTTAGATAAAAATCAAGACTTTACTATTGAGTAACTGTGCTAGTGAATGACCATGGAGTTTAATTGCTTCAGAGACTCCAGACATGATCAAGGCTACATCCCCCTGTATCCCAACTGATGACACTCTTTAGGGTTCAAAGTGATTGACAAGTTATATTATCAGTGCCACTCGTAAGCAAGAAAAGTAGTAAATAGAAGCCCTTGAAAGAAAGGTCTGTCACACAATAAAGCTCTTGTTTAAATTCCATTACAAGCACTTGTAAAACAACAGGCAACAGTAAACAATACTTAGCAGAATTCCACCATCTGATGTTCTGGGATTTTGTGTGGGTTTTTTTTTTTTTTTTTTTTTATATCATCTTTCCAGTGTTTTAAGCAAGGATTTGGTTATAAATACTGCTAACTGGCACTATACATTTTGATTTTTTGCTCTCTGAACAGTGAGGAGCAAAACCAAATAAAACGCAGTTTTCACACATTATTGAGCTTGTGAAATATATTTCCAGATTAACCAACTCCTGCCTCATGTTCATGGGAGGTGATATGGACACTGCTGAAGCACATTCACTGACATTTGTGACTGGTTCTCCATTCATCTGGGCCACCTGGAACTGGGGATAGGGTGCTGCTTCATGGAGATAGCAACGAGATGAATGGCTGGTGGAGTGGACCAAGCCAAACCAGTCAGCTTTGCATCTTTGTTTGGAGGCCCTTTATGTCCCAGTGCTATTCCTTTCTAAGGCTTGGACTGGAAGTGTCCTGGTTCCTCCAAACACTGTGAAATTTATAGGAGCTCTGTCTTTTCCCAGTCATACGATACAACAAACAGAATGGAAATTTCTACTGTCTTTACACTTTTGTAGCCTCATTGATCCAGAATGTTTTAGGGAATGCTGCTCCACCCCCACAAAAAAAACCCACGGAATAAAATCACTGTTTCACACATCACACAACACTAAAAACAAATGAAGCGTATTTAAAAATCAGGAGGCTTTTCATGCCACAAGTTATTTTAAAATGCCTTTGAAACTGCTCCACAGACTGAAGTTAAACAATTAAAATGCATAATCACGTTTAAAAAGCAGCACCAAAACTGTAGGTCATTTTGTCACAGACACTGCTCCAGCATGGTTTGATTATTTAATGTTATGCTCTAAAACCAATTCACACCCTATACCCTTGATCTGTGTTCCAATTTCAGGATGTTAATGCATGCACCATTGCTGTATTAGCTGATAGGGCAGAACAAATACTTCAGGAAAAGTCATGATTAGCATTTGAAATCTCTCTCAGCCATGTTTAATACTCAAACATACCTCACTGGCTTTTCCTGCACATTTTCCCCACTGGAACCCCATGTTTTATACCTGGAAGGAATGATTATTTAATATCACAGAATCACAGCATGTTAGGGGTTGGAAGGGACCTCCAAAGATCATCGAGTCCAACCCCCCTGCCAGAGCAGGACAAAACTAGGGCAGATCACTCAGAAATGCAGTATCAGTAAGAGCTGAACATAAGAGTTTCACAGGGAGCATATAGGTGCAGTCACTCCTGCTATGAATGCTAAAATGATCAGATAGCAAGTAAATCTCATCCAACTGAACTGTTTCGCAGACAAAGCGTGTGTGTCTCCGGACAGGGAGAGCAAGCAGTCACCACGTACCATGCTACAGAAATCCTAGGATCCAGAGA